>CM034535.1:74074100-74268817 GCA_020002185.1 Paraescarpia echinospica | reverse complement strand
AAGGGGGAGTGGGGGTCTTTGGGCAATCGTGACAAAGTGGTACATGGGAGTGTGGGTCTTTGGGCAATAGTGACAGTGTTACATGGGGGTGGGGTCTTTGGGCAATAGTGACAAAGTGTTATATGGGAGTGGGGGTCTTTGGGCAATAGTGACAAGGGGGAGTGGGGGTCTTTGGACAATAGTTACACAAAGTGTTACATTCGAGTGGGGGTCTTTGGGCAATAGTGACAACGTGTTACATGGGAGTGGGGTCTTTTGGCAATAGTGACAAGGTGTTACTTGGGAGTTGGGGTCTTTGGGCAATAGTGACATAGTGGTACATGGGAGTGGGGGACTTGTAACAAAGTGTTATATGGGAGTGTGGGTCTTTGGGCAATAGTGACAGTGTTACATGGGAGTGGGGGTCTTTGGGCAATAGTGACAAGGGGGAGTGGGGGTCTTTGGGCAATCGTGACAAAGTGGTACATGGGAGTGGGGTCTTTGGGCAATAGTGACAACGTGTTACATGGGAGTGTGGGTCTTTGGGGAATAGTGATAGTGTTACATGGGGGTGGAGTCTTTGGGCAATAGTGACAAAGTGTTACACGGGAGTGGGGGTTTTGGGGCAATAGTGACAAAGGTTACATGGGAGTGGGGGTCTTTGGGCAATAGTGACACAAAGTGTTACATTCGAGTGGGGGACTTTGGGCAATAGTCACAAAGGTTACATGGGAGGGGGGGTCTTTGGGCAATAGTGACACAAAGTGTTATATTGGAGTGGGGGTCTTTGGGCAATAGTGACACAAAGTGTTACATGGGAGTTGTGTGTCTTTGGGCAATCACGACAAAGTGTTACAAGGGAGACAGGACATGTCGGACAATGCATGACAGAATGAATGTGCCATCAATTTCAATTTTTTAGGCATCATAATAAATAACCATTTAAACTGGCAGTCATACAAACAAAATAGCAAATAAAATATCCTTACTACTTACACTTCTTTCCTCCAGGGGGTAGGTCACGTGGAGGCGGGCACCATCTTAGAATTTCCCCATGAGTGCTCCAGCCCAGAGTGATATATATATATCAGCAGACTCAGTCTACGTCAATTAGCCTTTAATATTCCCTCATTACTCCTTCATTACCCGCCAGGTGGTACTATTTCCACTAGGAGGTCGGTCCCGTGACAGGCTAATTCCCCCTCAGCAGCAGACACTAGCTCCTTCACTTTCCGCCAAGCTAGACCATGTATGGAAGGCAAACATGTAACAAGCTAGTCCATGTACGGAAGGCAAACATGTAACAAGCTAGACCATGTATGAAAGGCAGACCTGTAACAAGCTAGTCCATGTATGGAAGGCAAACATGTAACAAGCTAGTCCATGTACGGAAGGCAAACATGTAACAAGCTAGACCATGTATGAAAGGCAGACCTGTAACAAGCTAGTCCATGTATGGAAGGCAAACATGTAACAAGCTAATCCATGTACGGAAGGCAAACATATGTACGGAAGGCCAACATGTAACAAGCTAGTCCATGTACGGAAGGCAGACATGTAACAGGCTAGACCATGTATGAAAGGCAAACATGTAACAAGCTAGACCATATATGGAAGGCAGACATGTAACAAGCTAGACCATGTATGGAAGGCAAACATGTAACAAGCTAGTCCGTGTATGGAAGGCAAATATGTAACAAGCTAGACCATGTATGGAAGGCAAACAGGTAACAAGCTAGTCCATGTACGGAAGGCAAACATGTAACAAGCTAGACCGTGTATGGAAGGCAAACATGTAACAAGCTAGTCCATGTATGAAAGGCAAATATGTAACAAGGTAGACCGTGCATGGAAGGCAAACATATAACATGCTAGTCCATGTATGGAAGGTCAACATGTAACAAGCTAGACCATGTACGAAAGGTAAACATGTAACAAGCTAGACCATGTACGGAAGGCAAACATGTAACAAGCTAGTCCGTGTATGGAAGGCAAACATATAACATGCTAGTCCATGTACGAAAGGCAAACATGTACCAGGCTAGACCATGTATGGAAGGCAAACATGTAACAAGCTAGACCATGTATGGAAGGCAGACATGTAACAAGCTAGACCATGTACGAAAGGCAAACATGTACCAGGCTAGACCATGTATGGACGGCAAACATGTAACAAGCTAGACCATGTATGGAAGGCAAACATGTGACAAGCTAGACCATGTATGGAAGGCAAACATGTAACAAGCTAGACCATGTATGGAAGGCAAACATGTAACAAGCTAGACCATGTATGGAAGGCAGACATGTAACAAGCTAGACCATGTACGAAAGGCAAACATGTACCAGGCTAGACCATGTATGGAAGGCAAACATGTAACAAGCTAGACCATGTATGGAAGGCAAACATGTAACAAGCTAGACCATGTATGGAAGGCAGACATGTAACAAGCTAGACCATGTATGGAAGGCAAACATGTAACAGACTAGACCATGTACGGAATGCACCCGCTAACGAGCACCTGTGACACAAGATGTATATGACAGTTTGAAGAATGAGAATTGTGGTAAGTAAACTGTTGGAAGTTGGAACACGTGTATGGATGGACGTAGCGTAGTGGCTTCTCGTGAGTGTCGAGTCACGCGGCTTATCTCATACTGCACCCGCTAACGAGTACGGGCAGAGAGCGGAGTTCAACTCGTGACTCCATTGTTTGTACAGTCTCGTGATTGAAAAGACTTAACGCCTCTATCGGGTTTGTGTATATAAACCTAACAAAACTCTAGTGGAGCATATTACTTTCTACCGACTTCGAACAACGCAACTTCACTCCGACTGCTGAAGATGGCGAGCGCTCACGACAAGGCATGTCCCGAGGACAAGATGAATATTATATGTTTCCAACAAGTAAGTGCTGCAAACTTTGTATTTTATCGCTTGACATACGATTGACCTCCCAAGTATTTCCTCGCCTTCTCTGTCTTCATATCCTCCTCTGTCTCCCTCTCCTCTCTCTCCTCGCCTTCTCTGCCTTCCTATCCTCCTCTATCTCCTTCTCCTCTCTCTCCTCGCCTTCTCTGCCTTCCTATCCTCCTCTGTCTCCCTCTCCTCTCTTTCCTCGCCTTCTCTGCCTTCCTATCCTCCTCTGTCTCCCTCTCCTTCCCTTTCCTCGCCTTCTCTGCCTTCCTATCCTCCTCTGTTTCCCTCTCCTCTCTTTCCTCGCCTCCTCTGCCTTCCTATCCTCCTCTGTCTCGTTCTCCTCTCTTTCCTCGCCTTCTCTGCCTTCCTATCATCCTCTGTCTCCCTCTCCTCTCTCTCCTCGCCTTCTCTGCCTTCCTATCCTCCTCTGTTTCCCTCTCCTCTGTTTCCTCGCCTCCTCTGCCTTCCTATCCTCCTCTGTCTCCCTCTCCTCTCTTTCCTCGCCTTCTCTGCCTTCCTATCATCCTCTGTCTCCCTTCTGTGCTTGAGCTTTTAATCTCTTTTGGTGGCTTTCTTTACCTCCTTCTCAGCTAGTGTGTACTGTGCTTGAGGTTGTCTTATCTCTTCTGGTGTTTTTCTTTACCTCCTTCTCATCTAGTGTGTACTATACTTCAGCTTGTCTTGTCTCTTCTTGTGCTTTTCTTTACCTCCTTACTGCTTACACTTCTTTCCTCCAAGGGGTAGGTCACGTGGAGATGGGCGCCATCTTAGAATTTTCCCATGGGTGCCCCCGCCCAGAGTGATATATATCAGCAGACTCAGTCTACGTCAATTAGCCTTTAATCATATCTATTCCACATGATACTGATGACGATGATACCTGGTGTATGACAAGCAGTGACTCCAGTGTCTCGGATTGCACCTGTTCCTTCCCCGGCGGAGGATGTTGTCGAAGATTGGGATACTGAGATCGTTGAGCGCTAACAAACTATTCAACTGTGCTTTTTGAATGCTAACATGTTGTTGACGAACGCACATTATTAAAAAACCTAATCAACTTTCAAACTGGTTTTTGTCGGTTATTCCCTTAGTACTAATTCTTCATACATACATACATACACACATACATACATCACATATTTTGTACATTCATACACACCCCTCACATACACGTACATTCATACACAACTAATACCTCTCTACACTCCTCGTTATCATTAACAACCTAATCAACTTTCAAACTGTGGTTTTAATAGTTATCCCCTTAGTACTAATTCTTCATACATACATACATCACATGTTTTAAAGTCCGAGTCGCTAGATGGCACTACGGGTGCTTAGGTACACTTCTTTCCGCTAGGTGGCGCAGGTCACGTGACTACTCACGCAGGTCACGTGACTACTCATGCTCAGGGGGGAGGCTTTCGAAACCTCCCTAATATCGCTTAAACACCGCAGGATGCTCATCCAAAATCGCGAGCATACTACTCGCGTATACAAACAAAACGCCAGTCACTCATGGGAATCCAGTTTGGCCGGCAGTAATCAGGGACGGGGAATCGCCTGTAAACAGGCGTCGACTTCGGAGTATGGTTCCGTTAGTACCAGCGTGTGGTTACACAGTCTCAGTATCGCCAGGTCGACGTCGTAAGGTTTACCTTCGGAGAACGATACGTTCTTCTATTCACTCAGGTTCCGTCGACACCACGAAATAGAATCACCACAGACGACGACGTGTACGCGTGTGTAGTTTCTTCCGAAGGCGCCCATCGCCTTGACAATGTACGATTTGCTGGAGTCGCGATAGAACAGCTCTACCTTGCGATGGGGTGTTCTGTCTCCACGCCGGACGTGAACGCCAACAAAGGTGATGTCTCCTTCTGTCGAAGAAACTTTGTAAGTCCAGGATATATTCATTAACTAATCCCTGGCTTCAGCAAGGAGAAAATTCTTGAACACGAATTGGTTTCGCATGTCAGTTTCGTCCCAATGAGTGGCACGTTGGAGTCGGGCAGCCATTCGAACTTCCGGCTGTATGTCCCTGAAGCGAATTTGCTCTCCGTACCTGGTAGAGCTATGACCACGCCCATGCGCTATTTACTTCAACTGTACTGGGAAAACGAAGACTTGGTGATCATGTATTTGTGTGCGTGCGTGTGCATGCGTTCATGTGTGTATAACTAATAATATTGTGTCAACATTTTAACGATATGCTATGATGTCTCTGTAACATTTGCTTTTGATAAGCCTCAATGGGGTCAAATTAGAGTCTTATCCCCAAAATATTCATCACGTTCCGTCGCCAATGCATTTATTGGCCGTAACATCAAGGACATTACATTATGCGGCTTACCCTTCATAATTTATGCTATACGTACTTACATGTTGCTTCCATAGCCATTAATTCTATCGTCATGTGAAATATAATTATGAAGGAAAACGTACAACAAACTCATCCACAAGTGCCACAAGGATTATGAGCCGGCGCGACAAATTGTGTTATTACACCATCTGATGAACACTTTCCCAGGAAGAATG
Organism: Paraescarpia echinospica; assembly: GCA_020002185.1. Taxonomy (NCBI): domain Eukaryota; kingdom Metazoa; phylum Annelida; class Polychaeta; order Sabellida; family Siboglinidae; genus Paraescarpia; species Paraescarpia echinospica. The sequence continues at coordinate 74,263,383 of CM034535.1, read as the reverse complement.
GATTCATCTGCCTATACGCAAGTCACTGCTTTGGGGAAGGAGATGGTGAAGCTGCGACAACATGCATATGCCTTCGAGAAACAGCTATGTTACAATATTTGCAATTTGATACAAGGAGCAGAAGATTAAAAATATGATATGACTTCCACAATGAACGTTCTATCAAACGCTAGTATGCTTACGCCGTACCGACGTTATTCTGACGAGATTTTGATCCCGTCGGTCTATTTTCGGAAGTATTTAATTGAAAAAACAGTTTATATGCACACAGTTAACGGATTAGGTATTATAAATTGAACACATATATATATCTTATGGACAATTTTTTTTTCTTTCAAAACGGTATTAAACATTAGGACGCATGATTTATACACCCACCAGTATTAACAGGCAGTATTTTAAACCGTATGTCATAACCTATGGCAGCGCGTTATAATTTGTTATGTCTAGGTTTGCGTATGCGTTTAGCGCCCGTTAGCGATTCACTGTGTATGCATTCGTACGTAGATTGCATTGTTATACGTACCAGACACGATTTCTGCTGTAGTTTCTTGTAACTCGCCCGCTCGCTGTTGACCAATGGTAACATTGCGTGGGAGTGGCTGTAACTCTACCGGGTACGGAAAGCAAACTCGCGTCAAGGAAGTGCCTATGAGTGAATGTTCTAGGCGTAGTCATTGTATGATTAATCGCTACCCAGAAACGTTGGTGTTGGGGTGAACAAGTTTGGTTTCAACATTTCTAAGAAAAATATGTCACTTTAAAGAACAGCTCATCTCGGATTGCCATGAACACGATGTAAGACGACCCGATATTAACGTGGAAATTAAACGCTCACATTTGTATGTCATTGTAGACGATGGAAGTCTCGGGTGAGACACAAACTCATCATATATTGATATCCACCGGAAGAGGCGAAAAAGTTGCGAGAAGGCGCTTCCGGGACATACAGCCGGAAGTTCGAAAGGATGTCCGACTCCAACGTGTCATTCATTTGGTATCTTCAGTCGTGGAAATACTTCGCGGGATTCGAAAGTGACATACGAAAGCAATTCAAAGATTCTACCCTCGCTGAAGCTAGGGATTACTTAACGAATATATCCCGGACTTACAAAGTTTCTCCGACAGAAGGAAACATCACCTTTGTCGGTGTTCACGTCCGGCGTGGAGATAGAACACGCTATCGCACACAGTTGTGTTATATAGGTCACTGCACGTACCATTAATGGATGCATGTATTTGATATTCTGGTGAAATAGCCGCTTTAAAAGTGTGCTTAGCAATAGGTTGTTGTTGTTGTTCTCCTCTTGATTCCCTGTCGTCAGGAGTGAGGCTGGCCTTGATTCCCTGTCGTCAGGGGTGAGGCTGGCCTTGATTCCCTGTCGTCAGGGGGTGAGGCTGGCCTTAGTTCCCTGTCGTCAGAGGTGAGGCTGGCCTTGATTCCCTGTCGTCAGGGGTGAGGCTGGCCTTGATTCCCTGTCGTCAGGGGTGAGGCTGGCCTTGATTCCCTGTCGTCAGGGGTGAGGCTGGTCTTGATTCCCTGTCGTCAGGGGTGAGGCTGGCCTTGATTCCCTGTCGTCAGGGGTGAGGCTGGCCTTGATTCCCTGTCGTCAGTGGTGAGGCTGGCCTTGATTCCCTGTCGTCAGGGGTGAGGCCGGCCTTGATTCCCTGTCGTCAGGGGTGAGGCTGGCCTTGATTCCTTGTCATCAGGGGTGAAGCTGGCCTTGATTCCCTGTCGTCAGGGGTGAGGCTGGCCTTGATTCCCTGTCGTCAAGGGTGAGGCTGGCCTTGATTCCCTGTCGTCAAGGGTGATGCTGGCTTTGATTCCTGTCGTCAGGGGTGACGCTGGCCTCGATTCGATTCCTCGATTTCAGTTATATTTTTATTTTTATTTTCCCTCACTGATCTCGCACTGCTCTCTCACAAACTGTCTCAATTCCCTCTATCTTTCGCTTTCTTTCTCCACTCCTCTCCCAATCCTTCCAAGACTCTCTTTACACAGTCCTCCCATCGCAGTTTAAGTCTTCCTTGCCTCCTTTTCCCCTCCACTCTCTGGGCATCTGCTTCCTTTGCCAGCCGTTCGTCTCCCATTCTCTCCTCATGCCCAACCCACTTCAGTCGACTCCTCACCAGCTTCTTCTTAAGACCTTCTTCTACTCCAGCCTCCTCCCTCGACTCCTCCAGTCTTCGCTTATCACTTTTTTCGCTACCACAATTCTTCTTAGCCAGTTGTTTTCGCAAACCTGCACCCTCTCTTGTTGTTTCTTTGTTAGTGCCATCGTCTCTAGGCCATACAGGCATGCCAGGGTAGCAAATGAGCAAGGCACCTTTCCTTTGAGTTTACGCGATGTGCGCCTGCCTCCCATCACACTTTCGACTTTCCCCCAAGCGTTCGCTCATGCCTTTATCCTTCTGCGCATTTCGGTGTTGTGTTTGATTTACCATCTTCGCATATCGCTCCACCCAAGTATACAAAACTGTCTCTTTGTTTTACTTTCTTTCCCTCCAGGTTCATTTCGATCACTTTGTTTTGGTGTCTTCTCCAGATTAACTTTCAGTTCATGTCTGCTGAACATATCCTTCCTCTATGTCAATTGTTCTTGGAGATCTACTTCCCCGTCCGCTACCACTGCCAGATCGTCTGCATACAGTGGCTTCCCGAATATACCCCTCGTACCAGTCTTTCGGCTTATCAGTTCCACTATTGCGACAGTGGATTTAAGGCGATCCCCTGTCTCAGGCCAACATTAATTTCAAACTCTCCTGACACTGCCGGTCCACACAACACCCTGCTCTTTGTAATCCGACAAATGTTTACAAGTAGATCTATACAATAAAACCGAATCTTTGCGAATTTATGAGACGCTCCTAACGTGAGACTTGCATTGATTATAAAACGTTCCACCTTCAGTATGAAAAGGACATCTGCAGAAAACAGCCGACTCATTTTACTATCTTACTTATGCCCATCGTCCCTCCTGGGGCATAGGCCGTCGACAACATCTCGCCAGAGTCCTCTGTCTTGGGCTCTTGTTTCAAGCTGTCTCCAAGTGTGTCCTGTCTTCTTGCTGTCCGCCTGGAGGTCCCTTCGCCACGTGTTCTTTGGACGGGCTCTTTTTCTCCTGCCTTGTGGGTTCCATGTCATAGCCTGTCTGGTGATATTTGATGGAGCGTGTGACCAATCCATCCCCGTCGTCTTCTTCTTATTTCATCTTCAGCAGACAGTTGGTGCGTCCTCCTCCACAAGTCAATATTGCTGATGGAATATGGCCAGCGGATCTGGAGGATCATTTTGCAACGCTCAAATGGTCAAATATAATACCATAATTTTCAATAATATATGACAGTTGAACACTACTCCGCAGAGTTAGGAATGTTGAAGACATACCTATTTACTCTAACGCTAACATTTCTTAAAAGTAGGCCTATTCAAAAATGCAACAATTACAGCGCCAAGAACACATATTCATTCGTTTACTCAATCGTTCAGATGTCCATCAATAAACCGAGGCACAGTGACGTAAACAAAATATTCTATGTTTCGAATAGGATTGAAGAGAGCATATTGACTTAGTTCAAGGTTCAGCACCAATATAATGCTTAGAAAACAACAACAAAAAGTGCACATCATTCAATCACACATTTAATTACATTCATATAAAACCGCTGTCCGTATCGGATTATAAACAGGTAAGCGAAAGCACAGTTATTGAAGCGTCACAACTTACGATCAAACCATGTAGTCGCTAACCGCTACGCCCGTACTCACGTTTATTTAAAACACACCTCGACAGTGTATACTGTTAGACAATACGCTATCTGCGTATAACTGTGACTAGACATCGTTGCGGGAAAATCTTGGGCTCGGATCATTGTGGATATCGGTGCAGAAATTTCGGAAAATACGTGGAAGGATTGAAGAGATAAATTCTGTTATTACGTAAATATTATTTGTAAACTAGCCGTAGACATATATTAAGAAACAGCTGTAGGTAAACAATAGTCAGAGCAGGCCCGTAGCCATGGGGTTCACGTGAACCCCCCTTTTTGTGAACCACAAATTGTATTCCATGTTTCTCAAATGTGTTAACCCCCTCCTAAAAGCTGCTGGATAGTGTTCAAGCATTACAAGGAATGCCAAGAAAGCCTGATTTGTTCATGCATTAAAGGCAGAACCTTTATCTATTAAGTGATCATAAGTGAAAGAACGGGAGCCTGGCTGATGGATCTGTATCCAATGCCATGTGTGAAAATGGCAGTCACTAGAGGAATGTGTGTCAAGGGACCATTGCATCCAATTGGCCAAGCAGAAGGAGTTCACACTATCCCAGGGTCTCCTGTTATGTAAACGCATGGGGTAACCATTACATAAGAAGCCAGTTTTACAACAAACGTAATCAATTATGGAACTTTGCACATCACAGCAGATTAATACAATGTATTAATTGAGTGAAAACCAGATTGTAAATGGCACACTCTAACTGTTTATTCTGAACAATAACTTGGACACACCCTCACTCCTCGGTGCCTCGTTTATTATATTAATATGAACATATTCAAAACAACTGGTTTCGAGTAAATAATTCAGTCATATTAATAATGTACTATCACTGCGTGTTGGCTTTTATGAATACAATTGGATGTAAATTAGGCTTAATCAGGCAATAAAATGGGTAAAATCTCCACAGACCACATTTGAGTCTCACTTTGTCTGAAACGCACCCCCAAAACGACCAGCTGGGGATGTTAATGTGGTGTTTGTATACAATTTGAAAGAATATAAGACGAAATCACATGATCTGCCAATCTCACACCCATTTAATTGTTCTTCCAGTTAGAAATGTAACCTTCTGCATTATGAGCCCCCACGTGAACATGTGGGGCCCTCTGCATTGTGAAGAAATATAACACCACATGGACTTGTGGCACCACCTGGAGTCTGAATTGGTAAAATGTGACCCCCCCCCCATTGTGAAAAGCTGGCTGCGGCCCTGCAGAGAAAATATATTTGAGGAAGTTAGCCGAAGCTTCGGTGGGCGATAGTCGGGGAAAATCGAGTTTGTTGATGTGGCTATCGTCCCGCGTATTCGCTAGGGTGCGGTATAACGCAAAGTGTAACGTTTGTTCACAGTAAAGAGTCTTCTTAAGGACTGCATAGTGAATAGTGTAAACATAGTTAACTATATCAGAAAAAATACCAGTAAATTATAGCTAGCATGGCGCCGTGCAAACGGAAAGTTAAGGCAACGCGATATTTGGCGTGACTTTTCGATGTCCGGCTCCGATAAGACGTAGGCTGAGGCAAAGTTGGTAGATTTTGAATGCCGGGGTTGTGCTCGTGTTAGAAGTTTAAAGAAAGGAGTAGACGATTTACATGATATAGTCTGGGTATTGATGGGAAACACAAGCGAAGAAGGGAAATCAGGTGATATGACAGAGGAATTGAAGGAGACATGTGGAGAGGTGATATATGCTAGGGAAATAATTGGTGAGACTGCGAAACAGAAAGATCAAGAGAAGAAGAAAAAGACAGAGGGATGGAGGAAAAGTGCTCGGAAGAGGAAAGATAAACGGGCCAGTGGGTGCAGATCACCATGTGGTCAGACAGTAGAGAATGAGGAGAAAATTGAAAGCGATATGTGATCAAGATGTGGATATTACAGAGGCAGTTGGCAAGACTGCGAAACCAAAGACTGAGAAGAAAGCAGATGGAAGAAGACAGAGTGTTCAGCAAAAGAAAGGTAAACAGGTCGGTGTTGAGGAGCTGCAGCAGAAGGAAGGCAAGAGTTATGCAGATACAGTAGTTAAGGGGAAAGAGAAGAAACAGCGAGTGGTTATGGGGGATTCTATTATCAGGACGTTGGACAAGACAATAAACAAGGGGGAGGATATGACACTATGTCTATCAGGGGCGAATATAGAGGATGTCACAGAACAAGTAGATCAGGTCATGGGTAACTGCTACGGGGGATCTATTCTTGTGCACGTCAGCACCAATAATGCTGAGAAGGAAGGTACGACGACCATCATTGGCAAGCATGGGAGACTGGTCCGCACTCTGAAAGAGGCACGCATTGAACAAATCGTATCATCGGGTATACTGCCGAAAATAGGTGGCAGGGGACAGTACTACAAGCATTATGGAAGAATGACCATTAACACACTGTTGCAGAAGTTGTGTATGGAGGAAGGAGTCGGCTTCGTACACATGTGGGCAAACTTTTTGGGGAAGGAAGATCTGTTTATGAGTGATGGGCTTCATCTGCAGGAAAAGGAGCAGCCGTTCAAGGGAGTGAGTTCATCAGGTGCATAGTTGAAGTTACAGACTAAGCTGAGTATTTGAACTAGATGCACAGGGGGTAAGTAGAGCCACCCCAGAGATGGTACAAGCAAATCTACAAGGAAAGGTTAACCAAATATCCATAAAAAAGAACTTAGATGTGTATGCTGAAATGCCAAAAGCATAGTTAATAAGAGAAGCGATTTAGAAATCATTGTGGCAGATATTGACCCAGATTTAATAGGCATTACGGAATCATGGGCACACGAAGACATGGTAGAAGCTGAACTAGCTCTATCAGGTTATGTCATGTTTAGATAGAAAGGACAGACAAGAGAGAAGGGGGGCGGGGTCATTCTGTAAATTAAAGAATCTACACAGGCATATAAAGTACGACTGAAAAGTGAAGCTGATTTCGAGGACGCTATTTGGTGCAACATAGTTACCAGAAAGTCAACATTAACAATAGGACTAGTTTATTGTAATCCTAGCATACGACAAGAGGATGATGTAAAACTGCACAATGCTATAATGGACATGAATAAAGGGGAATGTGTTATAATGGGTTATTTTAATCACGGACATATTCAGTGGAAATCACTAGAGTGCTGGAGGTGATGAGCAACAATGTTTGCTTGTACTACAGGACTGTTTTCTTACTCAACATATTTTGAACCAGCCACAGGTGGAAATGTGTTGGGTTTAGTGTTCTCTTCTCAGAAGGAATTAGTTGATAATGTGAAAGTATACAAACCTCTGGGATCTAGTGATCATAACCAGATCCATTTTAATATAAAAGTACAATCATTGAATAATGATAAAAAGCAACGGAGGAAAACCTTCAACAAAGGTAAATATAAACAGATGAGAAAATATTTAGCACACATAGACTGGACTATCTTAATGAAGAACAAGACAGCAACAGAATGGTGGACCGTTTTGAGAGATGAGATTGAGGGCATTATTAGATGATTTGTTCCCCGGAAAAAGCAAGGGAAACGATCCAGGAGGAAACACCTTTCAAAGGAGATACTGGAAAGTTTATAGAGATACTGGAAATATAGAAGAACATAACAACTATAAAGAGGCTCTTAACATAGGAACTGCCGAAATTAGAAAATCTAAACGAATTGTTTAGCAAAAATTTGCGAATGATATAAAAAATGACAGCAAGAGTTTTTATGCTTATGTAAGGAGTAAACAGAAGGTTCGAGAAAAGTGGGACTACTTGAAAACAGCGCAGGAAACGTATATTTTATGGGGTTCAAATGGCAGCTCAGTGTTTATCACAGAAGATATCAGTTCACTGCCACTATTAGTTACTAAAGTTGAGGGGGATGAATCAGATCATTTAAGGCACTTGTTTGTTACTCCTGAAAAGATATCAAGGAAAATTAAGAAGATGAAAGAAAACAAATCACCTGGAGTTGGCGGGTTACCACCGAAACTGCTTGAGGAAATTGTAGAGCAAATCAATTCTTTATCTTGTCACGTAAAGAAGGAATCGTTCCATTAGAATGGAAAGAAGCAAACAATACGCCAATATTTAAAAAGGGATCGAGGAGCAATATAGAGAATTACAGACCAGTTAGTTTAACATAAGTTTTATGCAAATTACTAACTGTCACATCAAAGATTGTTGCTTAAACTTAAAACACATGGTATAGGGGATGGTGTGATCAGATAGAAACATGGTTGACAGACAGAAGACACAGAGTAATAGCAGAGGGGGAGATTTCAAATTGGAAACCAGTTTTTAATGGAGTGCCACAGGGGTCAATGTTGTGACCGATATTATTCTTGATATATATATATATAAATGATTTGGATGATGATATATCAAGCGGTGTACTGAAATTCGCAGACGATATAAAAGTGATCAGAAGAGATAAAACAGATGCAGATAAACACACTTTAGAAGATGATCTAGCCAAATTAGTCAAATGGTCTGTAAAATTGCAAATGTTAATCAATTTTGGGAGATGTAAATGCATTTACATAGGACATTAAACTATGGACAAAGAATACATAATAGGGGATACAATATTAGGTAAAACAGTAAAGGAAAAGGATTTAGGGGTGACAGTTTGTGCTGACATCAAAGTTTCAGAGCAATGTGGAATTGCTGCTTCAACGAGTAACCAAATACTAATTAGAAGGAATGTCACATATAAGGACAAACAGCTGGTTGTACCACTGTAAAAAGCAATAGTTATACCTCATTTGGAATATTGCATACAAGCATGGAGGCCATATTGTAAGAAGGATATAGTTAAACTAGAAATAGTACCACGAAGAGCAACTAAGCTTATTCCTGAACTGAAAGATCTTAGGTGTGAAAGACGCCTATTATAATGCGGGTTGACACATTAGAGACTAGGAACTAAGAGGAGACCAATCAAAAGTTTTTTTAAATATTGAATGGTTATGAAGATATTGATTGAAATACTTTCTTCAAACTTAAAGAAGGCTGTAGAACCAGAGGACACAAAGCGGCATTAGTCAAAGAACAGTTTAGATTATATGTAAGAAAATAGTCAATCTCTCAGAGGACAATAAATGACTGGAACAAATTATCTGATGACAAGCAGTGTGAATATATTAAAAAATAAAATTAACAGCTAACTGGGGAGGGCGGGCAATATGTAGGTGGACAATTGTTGGAGTCTCGATAAACCAAAGGCTTCCTTGTCCGCATGCCGTCTGGAGCTTGTAGCCCTGGGCGGCATCTTGTTAAAACTTGTTAAATCTTGAAATCATCCTTCATCAATGTCGAGTTTCGGCACTTGCCATAAAACCGTGTAAGTCAGCAGTATATCCAAATAGACTAGTAATGCTTTATTTCGAGACTTGATGCGTCAGTGTGCCTACAGATAGCGCCACTGGTAACTACGTCTTTCATTCGTATGATTCCCTTTTCAAAACATCCATGATCTACATATTTTACATTTCGACAATACACTAAAGGCATATTGATGCTAATTAGTGAGTCACAGTTCGGTATATAGTGTTAACCACACATATGTTCGTTATTTTTATAGTACCGTCATTATTATTATTATTATTAATAGTAGTAGTTGTTGTAGTAGTAATAGTAGTTGTTGTTTTGTTGTTGTTGTTGCCACCATCGTAAGTAGGAGACGCGATTCTACAATGCCGTACGGCACATCTCCTTGGCGATGTCCAGTTTCAGTTGTTCCAGATGCTCGGTGGTGACAGTCGCTGCGTTCTCCGAGCGCTCAAGCTTACTCAGGTACCGCCGTATCAAGTTATCCAACAACTCCTGCGAACAGACATGCAACTATTATATCAAATGGAACATTTCCAACTTGTATGCAGCTGTAATTTAACAAGATTTAACAAGATTGCCACCCAGAGAATTAATTCTAGGTGGCAGGTGGACAAGGAAGCCCTTTGGCTTATCGAGAGTCCGAACCTTTTATCTATGTATATCCCGCCCTTCTGAGGTATGTGTCGATTTTATTTTTAAACATATTCACGCTACTAGCACCCACACAATCAGCAGATAATCTGTTCCAATCATTTATAGTCCTTTGTGAAAATGAGAACTTTCTTATATCTAATCTACACTGCTCCTTTGCTAATGTAACTTCATGTCCTCTAGTCCTTCTATATTTTTTAACTGAAAAAAAATATTTCTATCAATATTTTCATAACCATTCATTATTTTAAACACTTCTAACTGATCTCCTCTCAATCTCCTGGTCTCTAATGTTGTTAAGCCTAATTTTTTAGGCGTATTTCGTAACTTAGATCCCTCAGTTTTTGTATCATTTTAGTTGCTCTCCTCTGTACTCTTTCTAGCATATCTATGTCCTTCCTGCAATATGGCCTCCACGCTTGAATACAATATTCTAAATGAGGCCTAACTATTATTTTGTACAGCGGTATTATTAGCTCTTTTTCCTTATACGTTATGTTTCGCCTAATTAATCCAAGGATTTGATTTCCCTTTGAAGCTGCAATTCCGCACTGCTCTGAAACCTTCATATCAGCACTAATGGTTAACCCCAAGTCCTTTTCTTTTACAGTAGTACTTAGTACAGTACCTCCCATTGTATATTCTACCTCTTCGTTCCCATGTCCTGCGTGGAGGCATTTACATTTCCCAAAATTGAACAGCATTTGCCACTTTTCAGACCATTTGATCAACTTGTCAAGATCATCTTGTAAATGCTGTCTATCTCCATCACTTTTAATCCTTCTAAACACTTTTGTATCTTTCGCAAATTTCAACACCTTGCTTGTTATTTCATCATCCAAATCGTTGATATATATTAAGAATAATATAGGTCCTAGTACTGATCCATGTGGTACCCCACTCGATACCGATTTCCACTTTGAAGCCTCCCCATCAACTACTACACGTTGTCTTCTGTCAATCAGCCATTTTTCTATCCAGTTTATTATACCATTTCCTATGTCATGGGCCTTTAGTTTAAGCAGTAATCTTTGATGTGGTACTTTGTTGAAAGCTTTTTGAAAATCTAAGTAGACGATATCTACAGGTGATCCCTCATCTACCCACTTAGTGATGTCTTCCAAAAAACATAACATATTTGTTAAGCATGACCTCGCTTTAAAAAACCCATGTTGAGATGGGTTTATCAAGTTATGTTTAACAAGAAAATCCACCATGTGATCTTTTATTAGTCTTTCTAATAATTTGCAAATCACTGATGTTAAACACACTGGTGTATAGTTCTCTGACTTGTTTCTCGAACCTTTTTTAAATAACGGTATAATGTTTGCCTCTTTCCATTCTAAAGGAACCACTCCGTCTTCTAATGACAAATTGAAAACTGTTGCAAGCGGTACGCTAATTTGTTCTACAATTTCCTTCCAATTCAGGGAGACGGTAGAGGAGTAGCGCACGTATTCACAAGCGACATCCGATTACATAAGCTACTATGCCACCGTTGAGTACGGGTCGCAAAGAACCATTTCATATCAATTCTCACACACCTAATTATAAAATTTAGCCAATTCCATTTCAACGTTGGTAACTATGTTTTTTTAAATGCTGCGGTTGGTTGCAAGGCTGGTTTAGAACAGTTATATTTTGAACGCGATGACAGTGTCATGATGGAACAGAATAGTTTCGTTCATTGTTTATCATGTGTGATTATGAAATCAGTACTGGACGGCTGTACGTCACAGAGCATATTGTACACGTAACTATTCGTGCTTATCTGTATCATTATTGTACTATCACTTGCGTTGCTTACTTTGTATTTCTGTTTGAAGTGCTCGTTGTCTTCTGTATCACTTGCCCGCTGTACGTAGCAGCATCGCTGCAACAGAACCAATACGAGCCACTGTGTACCATACAATACCTTGAGATAATAATGATAATAATAATAGCAATAACTTCTTTTGCGCCTAAATCCTCGGTAACTAAGCTCAAAGGCACATTAATAAAAAAGGATTAATCAATCTCAGAATCAGTAAGCCATATTAACGTAATCTCTTTCCTCGGATGATCTGACAGTAAGTTGACATTACAAAGTTATAATGGAAACAAATGATAACCCAATAGTTGATCGTTATATATATATATATACTTCAGTAACACATGAAGACACACGCACGCATGCACGCACGCGCGCACACACGCGCGCACGCGCTCACACACACCACACCTCCGTCACTACTTCCCATAAGCACCTCGACGGAGCACCTTGCCCCGGCGCCCAGAGGGAAGCGACAGGCCGCCAGGATCCAAGCTCCAAGATCCACCAAGTTGCGGACGTTCGGGAGAATGTTGAGCGGACTCGGCAACATCCGCGCACTCTCCAGGTACTGCATCCACACGACGGACCTCGCGTACTTCCACTCCCGGTCTGCGTTCTCCTGCATCACACACCATCCGTCGTAATTAGCTCGCATAAATAAACAACGTATCCCGTCTGACGAAGTATATCTGATGTATGGCTAAGCGTCGTCGATTGCGCAGGACAATAGTAACACTAAGACGACGAAGAACACAAAGAACAAACACGTAGAAGACGTAGAAGACGAAGGAAACGACGACGAAGAAGAAGATGATGACGAAGAAAATGATGATGAAGACGATGAAGACAAATATAAAGAAAAAGAAAACGACAACGACGACAAAGAAGAAACTGAAGACGCAGAAGAAGACGAAGCAGTTTAAGACGAAATCGAAGCAAAGACAAAAGAATAACAAGAAGTAACATATGATGATGAACAAAAAAATCAAACTTACATCGGCCTTTAAAAACCTCGGAAACCCGAGCTGAGAGGCGCAATAAAAAAAGGATAGGGTTTTTTTAAACACGAAACTGGGGGGAAATTAACCTTATCAACTGATGTATGATACAGGACATGCACTGTAGAAAATAGTATTAAGAAGAGGGCCAATTAGTATATTATTATGTTAATTCCTATTGATTTGGCACTAATAGAGTGTTAAAATTCCAAAAGGTTGGAGCAGCAGAACAAGCCATAATAACAACGTTTGCTCCAACACTAAGAACAAAACTACTTAAAACTATGTTATCGAAGCTGTATATGGTTTCTTACAGGGGTGATATATTTATTTACTTGTTGTGCTCGACAGGTTTCTAGTTGTAAATGTTGTCTTCCGTTGATCGACATTTAAACATAACAAACGCTGATATAATCTCCACTGTTTTTGGTTTTGGAACCATTATTACTGTTGTTGTTATTATTATTATTATTAGAATACAATCAGATAGGCGACATCAAGATAGAAGACCATAATTCATCATCGCCTGCTATCAGTGTCATTTTGGCGAGATTTTCTCTCTATTCGCCTTCTTTTGGCGTCTGCAACTCGTCTTTGTTCATAGGACACAGCACCCACTATTGTTTCGCTGCGCCACGTTTGTCGCTCACAAGCCATTCTCTCACAACAGTCATGGCCCATATTAAAATTCTTGAGGGATGTTTTTAGTTTCTTTTGCCCTTCGCGAAATCATATTTTAGACACCGCTTTTTAATTATATATTTTATGAACGCTGCGCACAAATTTATCTTCATGGGACAATAAAGTATTATTGTATTGTATTGTTTGCGTCTCTTTCAGGGGTCTGTGTTGGGCAGTAGCCAAAACCAAAACGCCAACACACAAAAATCGAAAGCAATTGCGAACACTATAAGAATACCGACTGACCTGGATTTGTGTGAGGGAGTTTGACATCATTGCAATCAGCATGTTCAGAAGAATGATGACAATGACCACGTGGTACATGCCGTACAGGAAGTAGCCAACGCCCTCTGTGAAGCGGTGTTTGGTGACGTCAGTACAGGTCGCTGTGAGATTTCCGCATCGGTTGTCCACTATGACGTCTACCCATTCTACGTCGCCATATCCCAGCATGCTCCAAAACAGGGTGTTTACTGCTGCTAGCCAGCTGCAACCGGAAGAAACAGCTATGTGTGTGTGTGCGCGTGCGTGTGTGTGTGTGTGTGTGTGTGTGTGTGTGTGTGTGTGTGTGTGTGTGTGTGTGTGTGTGTGTGTGTGTGTGCGCGTGTGTGTGTGTTTGTACGTGAGGGGTGCGTGCATGAGTGAGTGTGTACGTATGTATGTGCGTGCGTTCGTGCGTGCGTGAATGTGTGTGTATGCCTTGCTGGATGTCTGTGTTGAGTGCGTGTGTATGCGCATGAGCGTACGTGTATGCATGCGACCGTATCCGTGCATGTATGTCTGTGAATATATGTGCGTTTGGTCAGTTGCGAATAAAAACAAGACAGAAAGCCAAACATCAAATTTATATTTATTTGTCTGCATTGCTTGTTGTGGTTGCTACTAATATATAGAGCCTATGAATATATCGTAGCATATATTTTTTCCAGTTGCAACTTTTTATGAAAAGTTTCGCACATATCGTTAAAGGTAACATAAAGACAGTGTGGAGAAAACTAAAGAAATAACATGGGCGTGATTGAAACTAAGAGCAGGTGCTCAGCAAAACTTACAACCTCAGAGAAGATACATTTATAAAAAACAAGTCGTGTTCCTAATAACAATTAGCACCCATAGTAAGACTGCAATTGCATTGTGGCTAACCGTGTTACGTCTTCATTAGGTTACCGATATGTTCAGGATTCACTGATTGGTTGAAATTAACTTGCAGTTATTTTTAAACTCGCCCCTGTACTTGGAAAATTCGTCAGGACACATCAATAATTGTGCACTTCAACAAACACAACCCACCACGAATGCGTCTGTGTGGACGGTCTCATCTCTTGTACTGTATAATCATTTTATTCTTGTCCCTTCACAGAAGCTGTTGTTGTGGGCAATAGTTCAGTCTCAGATAAAAATAAGATATTTAATTTAATATAGCGGAAGATGCAAACGATATTCCCTTGTTGGCATTTTACAGGACATACAACTTCACACCAAGTCTTAATGTGTTTAACTAAACACACGTCCTTTACAGATGCACAGAAACTTTATATAAGAATAAATACACCCACACTCACACACACCTAATAATAATTACATTGACGTTAATATTGTAAATGTTTCTTATAAAATAATTATATGCTGTAACATTAGTAAAATGATAAATATATTAATAATTATTGTAAATAAAAACATTCAAATACTGCTAACGTAAAACATTGTTCAAATGTGCGTCATAACAATCGATATTTACGAAGACTCTTGGAAACCGCCTTTTGTATTTGTGTGTATGTAGTTCCACTAGGACTGTCGCCGTTATCGTTACTAGCAAAAATGTCCGTCGCCTAGGTAGAAGAAAGTTGTGAAAATAATGTTTACAAAATGTTAGAAAAAACAAAGCATCGTTACATAAACACCATAAGGTGCACGTAGATACTCATTGTTTGTTCAAAATGACGAAGGTTGGAGAGAATATGAAGTTCACGTCAATCGATAGGCCCTGGTCGTGATTGTGAAGAATTGTCAAATAATATTCGTATTGCTGCGCTATTGACATGAGGGTAGACAAGCATTACTGTGTCTGCGTCTACTCCAAGATGCCAAGTCAATGACGCAGGAGCCGTTTTTTCGTAGTTCTGCGAGTGGTTCCTGCGATTGTTATGGCACGCTTTACGTATTACGCGCATATTACGCTTTAAGTTCAGAAATGTTAAGGAACGAACTGATTTACCCCCTTAATGGTGTTTTGACATATATAGGGTATTTTGAAAAGATATAGGTATTACGTCCTACTCTAGGGGTCGTTGATTAATCCCTGAAAGTTTGGCGCTCGAGGTTCAAGCCGTCTAAAAGGGAAACGTTAAGATACATATGCTAGGTCGATTATATTTAGACAATGGTTCCCAAGCCGAGATGCTTGGAATTGACGAATCCATTATAGTCTGGCCGCCAGACAGCAGTATACGACAAACTGATACAGATATAATTCATTCCTGTAAAAATGCCTCTCCAGCTTCGATCTTCTAGTTCTCATTTACTTTTTGTTTGTAGAGTCAACACAAATATTGGAATTTAAAAACTTATATCAAATCATTCCCGCATGGAGTTCTCACTTAAACAACGTTACCCTACTTTTTGTTGCAAATAAAAACATTTTGGTGCTGAATTTCTACAAAATATGCCTATGTCGTTAGACAGATGCATTCGCGCGTTAGCCGTTATTTTAAAGCTTGGCCGAACTTAGTGCTGGGCAACAGGTCGCGTGTTGGATAGACGTATTGCTTACGTGGAGAAGGCGTCCGACTGTTCCGTGACGCCGTCTTCGGTGACGTGTCGCATGCCGTCGTAATGGATGTACAGCCGGTGCAGGCCGGTGGCGAAGCCCACCAAGACGACAATGTAGATGACAAACCACTGAAGGACGTCCCCGACCATAAGACTGAGAGATTGAAGGAGGGGCCCAAGGACTTGACTCATCTGTCAAGAGAAGCACGCACATTAACCAACTCTTCACGCTCATTGCACATCAAAACCACAACACCACCTTGTGACATTTGTTGTGAGGGAAATATGACCTGTTTTATACGTTTAATATCATGAACATGTTATTGTGTTTCATGTTATCATTTAATTAAAAGAATACTAGATCCAACAGCGCGACGAAGTACTGTGAACGTTGCCTTATGTTGTTGAACTGAATATTATAATTGTTATATCAGAATGTTGCAATTCAAATCAAATAATATACACACGATTCGCTGGTATAATGAGTGAGTCACGTCATTAACTTCTAAAAACGTGTATTTACGAATTCAAACCATACACCATTGCAGTAAGGATCCCCAGTGCAATTCCAAAATATATAGTCTATTTTAAAGTCGGCTGTCGTGAATAAAATGCAACCTCCTCTTAAACCTAAGAATAAGTAATAAAATGGAAGCGAGGGTAACCTGAAAGACGTAGAGTAATTGCCCGAACGCCATCACGATCCCGATGCAGTAGAATGCCTCAGACACCAAGACTGGATCATTCCATCTCCAAAACCGTCTGTCTTCGTTGCGATACCCACTCTTCTGGATACGACTCTCAATACACGCTACAATAATCGATGAACATTGTCTCTGTCGCGATGTACACAGCCTTCCAGACTACTTATGTGTGCACTACAATATTTAATAAACACGTTTACGCTATGACATTGGGTAAACATTGTCTTTATCGTGATTGTCACAGCCTTCTCAATGTACGCTACAACATTTAATAACTGTTGTCATTGTCGCCAAGTTCATAATCCTAGACACGAATCTTATACATACGCTGCAGCACTCAATATGCGTTGTCTCGGTCGCTAAGTTCACTTCCCGATACAAGACTCTTATGCACGCTTCAACACCGGATAAACAGTGCGTTTGTTGCGATGTTAACACCACTAGACACGACTATCAATGTACGCTTCGACAATCGATGAACACTGTCTTTGTTGAAATGTTCACAGCCCTAGACAAAATTTGATGTACGCCACAACATGCAATCAACATTGTCTTTTCGCTAAGTTCGCTGCAATAGACACGACTCTTACGTACCAACAACATTTAAAATATCGTTCAGTCTGCCATTTCCGTTGCTATTCGTATTCTTCAGTACATTGCAAATTGGTCGGCTCGTATTAGTTATGAGCTACAATTAATACCTCATACACTATTTATGGTGAGCACCATCTGGAGCCTATTGGCAGTGTTTACTGTACCTGCAAGCCTTGCCAAGAATGACGCCAGGAAGCAGATGTCCATGACGGCGACATACAAGAGCCACCAGTAGCGGGCGTACACCCTTAGCCCGCTATGGAGAGCGACACGGAGCTGGTTCCAAAGCCGACTTGCAACCATTAGCCAAATTACGACGTCGATTCCACCCTGAATAAAACAAACACAATGCTATGTGATTAGCCACGCGCGCGTGCGTGCGTGCATGAGTGTGTGTGTGTGTGTGTTCGTGCGGACGTACATTGTATATGGGGGTAGGTGGATGTGTATGTGTAGCTACGACCGCTAGTGGAAGCAAGAACCAAACGGATTAAAGACATCAACCACCACCATGTGAGTTCACCGCATTACTACACAGTTACAACCCACATCCTATAACTTCAAAATAAATTATTCCAACCTATGATGTCATCCGAGAGTAACAGAGTCACAATGTGTATTGTCCCTGGCTCTGTCCCAGACACAAAATTGCGAATCGTATCCGGGATAGTATAGGCGACTCCATTGATCGAGATGAAGCTAGCGGGGATAAGCAGTGTATCACACGGCTGTTGCTAAAATAAATGACTCCACAATAAGCATGGCAAAGTGTGTGACAACGAAAGCGCTTAGAAACGTTTAGGTGAGCGTATTTTCTTGTATGAAGACACGTTTGTGCCAACAAACTACAACGTCCGACATTTTGGATTCCACATCCACGCGATCTCGACCAATGATATTAGCGAGTGGGCGTGGCTTAGATATGCCTATGCTATCCCGGGTACGATCCGGGCACAACTCACAATTTCTCGTCCCAGAGAGACAAATGTCGCTATACCTGCAAGTCGGGCAACCTCATGCCAGCTCGCTCGCGCCCCCGGGCCACAGTGGTAACCAACAGAGCCAGGAAGACGACGTAAGAGACAGTATCACCGATGAAGCGCATAATGGGAGAACTCCACGTCCGGTAGATCGGTGCGTATGGGAAGAAGAAGTAGAGGGCGTAGACAAAGGGGAGTACGAGGATTCTAGGGACGAAGTGTGCGAGCAGTCTGAGATAGGACATCCACATGACATCGGGGTGATGCTGTGTCCACAGACTCTGAAGGACTTGTTGGCAGTTCTTGTGGCTGACGAACTGAAAGTGAAAATTATCGTCATTCTGCGGCGTTAGCTACGAAGGACTGCTGAAAGAGCATTGAGCAGATAGGCGCTTGCACGCTTGCACGCTCGCACGCTCGCACGCACGCACGCTCTCTCCATTTCCTTCCTCTCCCCCAAACTCGTCGCGCACATACACACTCACGCGCGCGCGCACACTTACACGCATGCCACACACGCACACACGCATGCCACACACGCACACGCGCACACACGCACGCACGCACACACGCAAGCACACACGCACACACACACACCACACACAAACAAACACACATACACAAACACACACATACATACACACACGCACACACACACGCACACACACCACACACACACACACACACACACACACACACACAAACACACACACATTCGCGCGCGCGCGAGCGCACATACCAGCACCTTCGCGTACCTGCATGCCCGTACGCATGTCCGCACGAACGCACGCATGCCATTATTGCTATCGTTACATTGTTCCGTGGACATGATCGTCACGAAGCATACCGCAAGGCGCAGAAACGGCGAAATAATTTGCCATGGTGACGATCTTACCTCTTTCTGTTCATAATCCAGGGCCAATCGCAGTCTTGGATATCGCCCGACGTGCGTGACGTCATGCAGGATGTCATGAGGCTGAGACAGGAGAAGTGACACTTCGTCGGTCGTGCGGCAGTTGTCGAGAAAACCAACGGCGATGTTACGACAGTGCTTGCCCAAAGCGACGTATTCCGTCTGTAGTACGAAAATGGTTTTGCCTTAAAAGAAGTCACGGTGGTGGCATATTAGGAAAAATCTCAGAACGTCGATTTTTGTTGTCAGACGAAGTTACTTTCGTTTGGTGAAGGGTTTGGAGACACTTTCATCTGGCGTCGGACATAGATATTTTACATGTCGATACTGTTAATATATTGATATCGTCATATCGATGTTTACTAACTTTCGTGGCACAACAAAGTATCGTTTTACTACAGGTGTAGATCCACCCATGGAGCAAATCTCTCGTTTACAATCTGCGCCATCTGGGTAATGAGCATCACTCTATTCTACAGGAGAAAGGAGAAAGGCCTCTCGTGAAGGCTATCATAGCAAAAACACATAAGTAATTAACTTTAAATAACTCTCGTTGTGTTTTGAAATGCATCGCCTATTAGCCCAATGATCCAAGGAAACTAAAGGACACAGAAAGACATTAGTCGACAGACGCACTTTTTGAGAGCAACCTACAATCTTTCTCTATGTTGAGTATACGGGACAAATCTACAGCTAAATATAACGTCCTGGTTTACCTTGAAGACGGGATCCTCATAGGCGAACTCGTCCGCCTTATTACTGAGGAAGAACGCCGCTAGGATGGGGTCGTCGTTCCACAGACACATGTAGGTGGCGCTACACGCAGCACGGTAGCTGTCGATGCGCGCCAGGCCCAGCTCCAACGTTTCTCCGAACCCATCATTGTTGTACTTCCGGTCTGAATAGCACATGCAACAAAACCATTTCAGACTTGCCACAGTTTAAGGATTTCAGATCCGCATTGTTTACTTGAAATTCCATATAAATATGTACGACGTGTTGCAATGCGTAATCGGTCCTATTTGGATCGCGCGTCACTAAAAAAATAATTGTTATGCGCTTGTGAAATTAAACGGAACTTTATTTCATCTACAACAAACATAATAAAAGTAACCAATTATAAATTATTGAAGTATATAATTGTCAAAAAGGCTAGAAGAAATGCAATTCTGATCATTACTTGCAGTGTTACACATAGAAAAACATACATAATACTGTATAAAACAGTACACACATCTACGCATGTGACATCATTTAGAATACATAAGACATAACTTTCATGTCCATTCGTGGCAGGTCATTTATAAATAGGAACAGTTTAAAGTAGTAATATAATATAACACGTTGACGGTCTTTGTGATGATTTTTCCATATTTTTCACGCATGCGTGGTGTTCGCCTACAACAATAATCAGACAGACTACGTAATACAATGTTATTACTGCCCAAGAATCACGCTACTGTCAGTTTTTTTTCAGGGAACAATACAAAATGGCTGACGTCCACTCACACTCCCGCACGGGGACGATCTTCAGCGTGTCCCCTCTGGCGAGCATCATCTTCACCATTTCGTAGTTCTCGTTGATACAGGCCATCATGAGCGGCGTCATGTGTCGGGGAAACACTGCGCTTTCATACGTCTCCGCCTTGTACCCGTCTTGCATCTTACTACAAACAGGCCACAGTACGAGTCTCCCTAACCCAAAGTGCGAGCACCTTCCAACAACAGTCCAAAGTAAGCGCACTTTCCTACAAACAGGCCTGGCTTTAGTACTATAGTCTCCATAGTCAAGACTGAATGCACCTTCAAGCAAATAGGTCCGGCCTTCGTACGATTCTCCCTAGCCCAGGAGAGAGAGAGAGAGAGAGAGAGAGAGAGAGAGAGAGAGAGAGAGAGAGAGAGAGAGAGAGAGAGAGAGAGAGAGAGAGAGAGAGAGAGAGAGAGAACATCTTCGTACAAAAGGACTGGACTTAATACGAGTCTCCTAGCCAAGAGTGAACAGTTGTTTCAACTATTTTACTCGTACCCATGGAGCCACAACCAAGGACAACTATTATCATCATTATGGCGGGGCCATCTCGAGACCAAAATTCAATTCTCTCAGGTAGGAAAATAGCCCTCATGTAATGCAGAAACATATATAAAAAACACATGTAGATAACCATAAATAGGGTTTCTATCGATTTGTTTTCTGAAATACTTCGCCTATTGGTAGATACGATGCGAATTAAGATAAAAAGAGACGAGTGAACTCCGACTCTTCGAAAGAGATGCAGTTATTCGAACTCGAATACTCTAACGTTAGCGTATTGCAGTGCAACACGCTTATAACGAACACGTATACAACGAATTGACGGATATAACGAAACAATTTCTTATGTACGGATTTTTTACCTATCTTGTCCAAGATAATTAAGTAATTAAGTCAATAAGGGAAATCATTCAAAGGCAGTCAGATGACGCTGCAGCGCACCGCAACTCGCTTGAGGATTTCCTTTTGTTTGGTGTCCTATCCAACAGCAAACACACGTCACTGGAGGACTTCTTCAAAGCAGATTAACCGGTGTCATTCTGTGTGTGCAGGAATAAGTAGTTACCGTGGCTCCATCCCGCCACAGTCCGTGTTTTAGTGTGCTTGGATACAGCGTGCTCGCCATGTTTTTACGTCATATATCGTTACTTTTTCACAGACGCTGGACTGCGATGTTATACTATAACTACACTTAGGGGTCGTCCAAAGTGTTAATATAACTGACCATGCGGACAGAAACAACTGTATCATAGACTGAGAGGGTGACAGAGTGGTAGACAGAGACCAGGCTTGTTAACAAATGCAAATGCATTTGGATGTGCATTTGAATTTTGAACATTTGAATGCGCATTCAAATGCCTCCGTGAAATTGTAAATGCATTTGAATGCACACCTTAAACATTTGCATTTGAATGCCATCCACAAACATTTTATTTGTGAAATGCACCACCAAATGCACAATCAAATGCACGCGTATTTCTTTACAGACATGTTCATGTGGTTACACTGGTATGTATTATATAGTTGGATTTATTGGTTACAATAATCATGTATTGCTATTAAATACATTAATAATGTGTTGGTCTACACTACGCTGTTTCTCCAAATAAAACAAAACATTAATATAAATTAATTCAAATGCATTTGCAAATGTGTAACCAAAACATTTGCATTTGAATGCCACCCCAAAACATTTGCATTTGAATGTGTTCCTGGAAAATGACGCGATGGATTAAGGAGGCCATATGAAAGACAACACCTACGATGAATAGAGAAGAGGGGGATACCGACTGAGTTACCTATGGGACAGCCCGCTCGCCATACCATTTGACGAGCAGAGGAAGAACAGTTCCTGATTAAGGCCGTCGAAGGCCGTTGAAACGTCGTTGTGAGCGAAAATTTACATTCTCGGCCGTATTGCCAATAAAGCTGGTTTTGAAACCGGATGTTTTGTTTATTATTTGAACATGCCCCTGGTTTTATCTTCCAAATTGCGAACTTTGTTACGGGCTTATTAAGCATAATTTGGTGGGCAGTATAACTTCAATATAGTTAGTATAAGGTTCTATGTTGTGCTTTCTGCAACAATTTTATTAAAACCTTGACTACGTAACCTTAAGGGACATGCCTTAGAAAGATGGTTCAAGAATAATGGTTTATGTAGTGAAAAACAGTAGCTATGTGAACATTTGCAAACGATGATGTTCATCTCCTCCCAAAACTCCTCGCTTTTATATGTATATACTTAAAATGATGAACATTATGTTCTCAGCTAATCACTATTTCCAGACAACGACATTAAAAATATACTTTGTTACGGTATCAGGAACTAACAGCAATATGACGGCCTCTACGCAATAACTACATGCATTTCACTTAGAAGTTGCTACTTGCACGTTCTTATCGGATCGCTTATTCAGAAGAAGAAACCGTTTCCATTTGTTTGTTAACAATGTTCCGAGTGGTTTTGATCATTGCACATTCAGAATAAAATTGTTACTTATATGTTCCAACCTTTCAGGTAACGTCAACAAGTTAACGTTTATATCAACTCTAAATTACTGAAAATCTGGTGATGATTATAATATGAGGGTGCATAGATATAGACTACGTAAAGAAGACGAAACAAAAGATTACGCTTCTCGCCAGTCCAGAAGTTTCTCCAACATAGCAATGTTGCCTTCCTCTGCTGCAACTAGCTCTGCGTCTTTCAGGCAGATGGCGCTGTGAGTCAACAGAAAGTCGACGACGTCTTCGTAGTTTTTGCTCACGGCGATGTTCAGGGCCGTGCGACCCTGGTAGTCAATGACGTTGGGGTCACACGTGTCATACATCTAAAAGGAATACCAACATCAATGAGACATTCGTTTAACAAATGGAGACATGCCATTGTCTGGTATTCATCAACTATTACGGATGTGCATAATATCGTATTCTCATCCTGATTCTTCTTCTTTTGTTTCCTCTTCATCATCTTCATCTCTTCTTCTTCTTCGTAGTCGTCTTCTTCTCCTTCTCCTTCTCCTCATCTTCCTTCTTCTTGTTCTCCTTTTTCTTCTCTTTCTACTTCTCTTCCTTCTTCTCCTTCTCTTTCTCCTTCTTCCCCTTAGCCTTTTTCTTCTCTTTCTTCTTCTCTTTCTTTTCCTTCTTCTCCTTACTCTTCTTCTTCTTCTCTTTCTTCTTCTTTTCTTCCTACTTCTTCTCTTTCTTCTTCTCTTCCTTTTTTTCTTCTTCTTCTCCTTCTTCTTCTTCGTTATCGTTTTCTCCGTTTTCTTATGTGGTGGGTTCACATCGTCTGGTCCGTTCCTTTACGAGACGTCTCCATCTTTCCCGGTCTCCTGCCATTGTTTGCCCTCTGGGCTGTTCGTCGTCTGCCTATTATGAGATGTTATTCCAGCCACTTCCGGTGTTCATAGTGTAATATTTTCATTAGCTTTTCAAATGTTAACAATTAGAACTCGCTGACGGCTGATGCACGAACGCACTGAGGACTCCCAACGATACTTACAATAGCCCCCATTGTAAAAAAAAAAAAGATTGTAGTACACATTGCCTAGCGCCTTTTAAAAGCATACTATGTCTTTATTTAACTAACGTGGGTACCAACATTTCTGAACTTGCTGCCTGAAAATGCCGACCTGAAAATGGCGCCGCATTCCTTGGATGTCATTGTTTTGAGCGTAACTCAGAAGGAGACGTCTTTGTTGTCGCAGATCCTGGCTTTCCTTCGGCGAAACTGTGTCTGCAACAAAAGTATGAAGTTAAATTAAAGGCACTGTGTCTGTTTCCTTACCTTGGATCAACCAGGTAGGTAATTATTAACAGGAAATTCGCTGAATTGGTTATCCTGGCAGTGGGAAAACGAGAATATGTCAAACATCAAAAGTTTCTTGCGGTTAACCAAATGGAAATTGAAAGTAGACCGTGTATATAATCTGAATAGTTTGGTTACAAATTTAACATTTTGCGGGCGCAAGTTTCCACTTGGGAATTGTGTGTCAGGCTTATTAAACGCTAGTATACCTCCAAATCATTTATTCTTGTGTTAAGAACAATATACAAATAAATGTTAATAAATGATTAACTGACATCGTATTTTAAACGAATACTAATATCTACGTAACACATCCGCTATAAATGCCTGCACATTTAAATTAATCGAAAGTACTCTTTATAATTTGTAAATTTAAGGCGTTGCCATCAGCTGCGAGTTGTGTATACCTTCTGCCGATGCAACTCGAATGCTCGTCATGTCCTTCAACTCCACGCTGTTGTCTCCATTGGCCATCTCGTCTTATCCGTCATCCATGACGTGATTCATCTGCAGCAAAACACAACCACACCAGATAGATTTGTTCAAGAGCTCTGATCAGAAGAGACGATTCTAGGCGAGACAAAATGACCATCTTCCACCCTATACTATAAGCACCGTTGTTGATGCAATACGCGTTCCCGTTGACATAATCACAGGTACGTTAAATAAGACTAGCTAACACAATGCTATATTTACCTAACGGTTAGCGTAAGAGGAAAGAAAGCAGCTATTTGTCCTTTCTATAACCATATATACACCAACTATCTGCCTTCTTTCCTTGACATGTCTACAGATACAAGGATGAAATATAATTTATAGCCATCTTGTTCCTGACAGGTCTACAGATATAAGGATGAACTATAATGTATAGCCATCTTGTCGCTGTCAGCGCTTGGAAGAGAAACAAGTTAGGGCAGATCAGCTTCTCTGTTTTTATTGATTTTCTGAAAGAATATGTGGGGCTACAAACAGAAGTAATGGATAGGGATAGATGCATTTGGAGACTGATTGTTCGATCCAGAGAGAGAGAGAGAGAGAGAGAGAGAGAGAGAGAGAGAGAGAGAGGGGGAGAGAGAGAGAGACAGACAGACAGACAGACAGACAGAGAGATAGAGAGACAGAGAGAGTGAGAGAAAGGGAGAGGCCCTGCTGTAGACGTACCAACTATCGAGATAAACATGTGAAAGTATACATAAAAACAACTTACTTCACTGAAAGTGGCATAATCAGCTAAGAGATATAATTAATAATGCAAACAAATGGTTATCCAAAATATACCGGTTACTGAGTGACGCGTACTAGAGTAGTGTTCTCAGTTGGCCGACTGGCGAACTGGCATTGTCCATGCAATTTCAATGATGTGTCTTCAACAAAGGTACTCTAGTAAACTGCTCGCATAATAGCCTTGAGTGTAGTTGCTAATGAGTTGTGTTATTAACTTAAGATGTATAGGCCAATAAAGTCTTTTGTTTCCCTTTTTAAGATATTAAGATAATTACCTTTTACTGGCGCTATCTTACAAAATGGCAGATATATGAATACCGCGAAGACCACAACTAATATATTTGAAATCGTTGCATCCGAAAACCTACATTAACCAACATCAACTTTACGGCTCTAGGTTCTTAATATAATTAAAATTATTGCTTTGACGGACGCCATATTTTAAAGTGACGTGATTCTGAGAGACAGAGCTATTAAGATAAGCGGATATTTGATTTGGCGGCCATTTTGTAAAATGTCTCCATTGGCCATCTCGTCTTATAGCAGTACTTATTCAACCATTTTTTCAGTAGATTTCAACAGCATGCCAACAAAAATATCAGCAATGCACTCTTGTTTGGATTACTTTTAAAGGCTTATAATTATTCCACGTATAAACATCGAATCAGTAGAGCCATGCAACGACGTATTTTAATTTTTCATAATTGTTATAGGTGTATGGGTCATGAAGGGACATAACGAAAACAATTTCAAGAGGGTACATTCCAACGCCACGAAGCATGACAAGGAGTCTCATGTTCACAAATAGCGTGATATACATTATCTTTGTCTGACAAGCCCGTGACAGAGTTCGCAAGTTGACAGTTTTTCCAGCGAAATTAACAAACTTTAAACAAAACATTTAGATGTACAGGCAGGCTATATCGTCAACACTGCCGATTTCGGCTGGATTAATACTTAATACATTTGATGGTTGGCACGTTCGCGTTTTCACACATTCAAAATAAACAATTCTGCGAAGTACATTTTAATAATTACCACACTGGCCAAATCCGGCTAATAGAAGAGACTATCCCAAAATCAGAAGATAATTACTCACGGCACGTCGTAATCCACGATGTCTACGGCTTACGACATTCACGATTTGAACCTGTGTATCGATTTGTAAATAGCAGTTCTGTGTACAATTTCCTTATCTGCGGACTTTGGCTGAATGTCAACAGAAGACAGGTAAAACGCAGAAGCGACGTCCACCCCCCCCCCCCCAACTCGGCATAGCAATGTGCAGTTGTGGACAAAGCGGATTAGTTAGATCGAGGTCATACTGTCATTCACAAAACAAACCCCGACTTCATGGGTTTGCATAGGTTTGACAGACGGGAGTGATTGGAATACACCACATCACACGTTTCTCGTTTACTTTGCTTTCGATGCGATATGTCCGTGCGACGTGTTTTTCTTTCAACGCTCTGTCAATTTATATGTATATTAATAATAATAACACACGTTTATTAGCAACTCAACTGAATTGGATTCACAATATACAATAAAATACAACTAATACATTGAAACGTCATACAATATTAATACACTGAATGTAGCTGCACCGGGTATCATGTCAGTTGATTTCTTTATTTTTTTCTTCATATAACATTAGTAGGTGTCAGTATGAACATGTGTACTATTAAAAAAACCAAGGCACTATCACCATATGTCACCAATCCGTCCTTTAAAAACTAGTATTTTTAGTGTGTCTGTGGAAAGTCCCTTTTCAGATTCTTGGAAACAGACGATGTTTCCATAGTGACGACCACGTGTGCGTCAGCCCAGTTCAAACATAAATTCATTCACCACGAATGCAGATCATAATAGTCTGGTTATTATCATGCCACTATGCTGTTGTATTATAATTACCTAAATGCATCACGCTGTCAAATCACCAAATACTGGCGGTAGTTTTGTTTATTCTCCGATAATGCCCGACCTCAGCCGCCATTTGCAATGACACGTGACTGACCCCAGCAGGTGTCAATCAATCTTGTCTACCACAACAAGTTCAACACATGGCCCTTCGTAATACAATATCATGAGACAACTTGGCAGGAAAACCTTGGGGGAAAATCTCAGTAATAGAAGTGTCTGTCAAATTGTGTTGAAATAAACCACATGCCTGTAAAAAAGTCACATTTCTAAGCAAAAAACAAGCATCTGGTGACACTTGTATTATTGGTAACAACCAGGAAGTATTACTTAATGTAACTTTTTATTTAAAAAAACTACAATACTTACAAAGCCATAACTTGGCATATAAACTCGACTTGTGTTTACCCAAAATTGCACGGGATGGTTTTATGTTTGGTGAAGGGGTCGTGCCAAAAATGCAGTACGGATTTTTGCTGTCTTTCAACATTGTAACAAAATGTTTATGAAGCTGTATCAAACTTAATATGCATTTGTTTAAAAAAAACCCGTCTGAATGCCAATAACATGTTTGTATTTACAACCACACAATTTTTTCTTTTGGGGAGTTTCTCAAAATGAAATAAAATGCCATTTTAAGGTGATTTTTGACATGTTTGTTAATTGTCTTTAAACACATTTAAATATCTCTAAACAACATAAAACATCAATTCTTTTTGATCTGGAGTATTGTTTAGTATCTGAGACAAACTCTGAGAAAAAATGGTTAGTTTATCTTCAAAACTTATATTAGAAATGATTAATTCAAAAGAAGCGTATAATAGCCGATCCAGACACCTGAAATGTCATACAGTATAAATACCATCCTTTTGCCCTTCAATCGTTATTGGCAGTTGTGTAATCCCCATGGTATAAAGGAGTTACGGTATCTGTTTGTTCGGGTTATTGGCAAAGGATACACATCACGCTGCCTGATGTCATATTTGGTATGCCTTTTGTTAGGCAGCAGATGGTTTAATCTGTGTGTACTAACTTTAATCTTATTGAAATATTTTTGACAAAGGCAGTCTCGCCTTGCTTTCAATGTCTAAATTTAACACACCTGAGTATCTCAGCGTAACTTATTGCAGGAAAAATACTCTGTAATGCTCTTTTTTGTATCATTTCAATATTGTCAAATAAATTTTGTGGCAAGTTAGTGTGCCATACAGGGCATGCATATTCTAAAACAGGTCTCACAACACTGACATATATAGTGACTAGATCATTCTGGCTAATTCCTACTCGCTTTAACTGATACACCATGTACAGTCGTTTCCCGGCCTTTTTTACAATATTTTCCTTGTGGTACTCCCCCATTGGGGTGACCAGAATGCGAATATTCATTTCCAATTTTACTTGTTGAGTTCTGTCCAATAAAAATGTTGCCATCCATCTTATAATATGTGAAGGCAAACCATACAACTGTAGCTTTTCTGGTAATAAATGATGATTAATGAGGTCAAACGCTTAGCTAAAATCTAGGATTACAACTCGGACATAAGAATCCAATTTATCAGTCGCCTCATACCATTTGTGTACCATTTCGACACGAACGTCAGTTGTGGAAGTTTAACTAATTCCACCAAATTGCTTAGCATCAAATTCTCCTTCAACTGTGCCATCCACCCATTTCATTATTACCGATTCAAACACCTTAGTATCTATTGGAGTTAGTGATATTGGTCTAATATCTTTTTTAATCGACACAGGTGGGTTTGTTTTTGGTAAAGGTATTACGTTGGCTATTTTCCATTCCACAGGGAGTACTCCTTCTCTTAGAAACGTGTTAAAGATAGCAGTTAATGGAGGAGCGAGGACGTTTGCGTAATTTCTTAACACCCACGCAGGAATGTTATCAGGCCCAGTAGCCTTGTTCACCTTAACATTCTGTAAAGCTTTAAAAGTAGTCATTACATCGATGACATACTGATCTTGCAGTTCCTCGTTTACCGTGAATATTTTGTGATCCTTATTTAAACGAGGTAAATGTTCACTTACATATACAAAAAACTCGTTCATTCTACTGGTTAGTAACGCACAATCACCATTCGTTGTTTTGTTAGCAAGACCTTGCATGCATGAATTGTCATTTATTTTAAGTCCCATTATTTTTTTCATATTTTTCCACCAAACGTGGGAACCTAATTCATTCAGTGCTGCAATTTGTGTTTGGTAAAAATTGTACTTAAGTCTCGAAGCGGCGCGTTTAACCTTATTACGCAATATTTTTGCTTGGTTCAAATCACCACTCATGTGAGCGCGCTGTCTTTTACGTACTAATGCTCTAAACCAGTCCGTAACCCATGGTTTATCAGCTGTGTGCCGCGTCACGACCTTAGTAGGAAAGCATATTTCCATGAGGTTGTAAAATAACAGTTTTATAATATAAATACTGATCTGCACATGACTCAAGCCTAAATAATGGTTCCCATTTAATGGCAGACAAAGCCATAGCAAATGCGGCTTTTTCATATGACCCCATACACCTTACGGTTAAACGTGTCACAAACCCAGTGTCAACTAAACGGTTACATTTTGGTTTAAGCAACACCATGTTGTGGTCTGATGACCCAAGTTCGGAAATAATAACAGGCGATGTATATACCTCCTCCATATTCGTCCATATTTTATCTAATATCGCCTGCCCACGTGTTACTACATTCACTACTTAGACAAATCTTTAGTGCGTTTTCATAAAATTCTGGATGTCTGCGTACCATAATATCTATTATTGTGATTATATGGTCACGTATTTTCAAATACTGCGTCTTTGGAGAGTAATATATATATATATATATAATTATATATATATATATATATATAATATATATGATAATATATATATATATATATATTATAAATATGGTCAATATCATGCATCCGAGCATTAACGCTTATCATCTGTTTTGAAAATAACATACCATGGGAATCGGGAGGCTAGGGGAACTCAGAACCCTACATTTTAGGTGGGGGAGCGTCAAGGTGAGTTTTTTGGCGGGCCTCGGGCAGGGGTGCAAATTGTGGTTTGTGGACAGTCTCAGTGCGGGTTTTTGGCAAGCCGCAAAGGCGGGTGCAAATTAAGAATTACGGAGAGCGTCAATGTGGGTGTTTTGGCGAGCCTAGGTGGGGTACAAATTTATATTTTTTTAGACAGCTTCAAAACCTCAAGGTGGCATTTTGGGGAGCTTCAGTGTGGTGCAGTTAGGGGTGTCTCTTGAGGGCCTCAGTGGTGAATATTGGGGGGCTGAGGCGCTCAAGAGACACCCCTAACCGACGCCGGTGATATATATATATATATATCTAGAACTTTTCTAAAGACAAACGAATTATGGTATTGATCGTACGCTTATGAATATAAAATACTGTCATACGACGACTTTTCACATAATGGTCAAGTAATTTAAATCGCAACATTGGCGCACTTTACCTTATCAACGCACGGCGGTTCCTTTGAATCCAACAATGTACTGGGTGTTATATTGGGTCAATGGTACACCAAATATCCTATTTGAAGCAAACATCACGTGTCTTATCTTTTTGGCAGTGTTGTCATCATCACGGGCTACTTCCGGGATACGGCGCTGCTCATGCGCACCGTTAGAATTTCAAATGTAACCGAAATTTCAAGCAAACCAGTTATCATGCGATATAATATATATATATATATATTATTTATATATATATATATGTATATATATATATATATATCGTTGGCAACGTTACGCTAAACTCCGGTGACTCCATTAACATACCGTAACACTTAATTCCTATATTGGTGACATTGGCGCTGCAGATACGTTAAACTTGCTTGCTACGACACCAGCGCGGTGGTTTCCCGGGTGAACCACGACTAGTAGTGAGACACGTTGTAATGAGTCATGCACATAGGAAGAAATATCACAATAGCACCAGCAGCCGAGGGCGAAGTCGACTCTTGACAACTCCTAGGGGTCATTTCACAATCACCCTAGGCGCTCAATGTGGAATCACGTGTGTGTGTGCGCGTGTGCGCGTGTGCGCGTGTGCGCGATAATCATCCCACCCCGCTCGTATTCTGGCACGAAATACACACTGGGCCATAGAAATTTGCGTTAAAATTTATTTTATTTTAAAACGCTCCAACAACTACGTTGCGTCATTGTTGCCGCAGTTGTTGACCGGTTTTCCTGATTGTTGCAATCGCTGTGATCGCCCTGCGACTGTTTGTTGGTGCATTATCTGTTGTTTCCGGTGCACCACGCGGCTCTGGGTCGGCGGGACCATCAACAAATACGACGAGAACCAGCACCGGGTATTGCGGCTCCCGTCTGGCTGGCAAGACACACGCATTGTTTCAGGCTCTGCAACAGTAACGCGGTGTCCCGTTTGTGAAGACCGGAAGCAGCGCACGATGCGATCGAGGCGGATGTGACGTCACGACGGGGAGCCTTGCGGCAGATGGTGGTCCGGTTCGTCATGGCCGCCGTTGCATTCGCGTTGTCGCCACTGCTCCCGCTATTGCGCTGGAGCGGGTACCACCCTTCGCCGTCGCACAAACACAATGATGATCAGTATACCAAGGACGATCGCTATTTTGTGTGGGGTGTCCAGGTTTTGGATGTATTCGACGAAATTGCCCATTGTGGATGTTGAGTGGCGATGTCCGGTTGGATAGTTCCGATTGGAGTGGACACTGAAAAATGAAGTATTCAGTTTACGGCAAACATCCGAGTTGCTTCACGACAGTCGCGGGAGTTTCGGAATTTCGAAAGGAGATTTAGCGAAGTAAAACATTAGTAAAGTGGGCCGCACACTGTGGAAACAAGTTGTCAGCGGGGTTGAGAGAAATTGCCAACGATTAGGGCTTATTGTGTACAAAGGGACCGTCTCACTAAGATAGTAAGTTCACAAGGAAACTCCATCGTTTAAAAGACTCCGTTGTTAAATTTAAGGGTCTTTTTTTAAATGCAAAAAGTCCCCGCCGTATCACCGAGGAACTAATTTTCGTGATACACCAGCGAAAGTGTCCCCGTGAAGTGTTCTGGTGTCAATATAAGATAAGATACTCTTTATTGTCTCAACTGTGACAGTAAAGTTTACATATTTCAGTTTACAAGATCGTTTTAGTCAGTGGCGGATTAACCAATAGGCACTATAAGGACGTGCTTAGGGCCCACGAAGACCAGGGGCCCACGAAGACCTGGGGCCCACGAAAAGACCCGAGCATATATTTTGTGGACTGAATACTCACGAAACCCTGCTAGCAAGACATGATTTGGTCAATGTAATGGCTACTGCATAAGTTTCATTGGTAATTTAACTTTGACCCAATGAGTTGTGCAACCTGGGAATAATCCTGATGCAGGCCCTATATGTTTGAACAGACGTTATAAAGGTGTTTTTACATAACTTGCTATAACGAGGGGTGCTGAAGCTCTAGCAAAATCTTCAGCAGCACCCCCCGTTTTCCGATGTCATGATTCCACAACGAAGTCTTGCTTAATCTCCGGCTCAGAACACGCAAGATTCATTCTGTTCCGGCGCCAGGGGAGGTTTTTGGCAAGCTTTGCGAGGGGGTGGAGATTTTGGGAGGCCCCTACACTACTTTCTCTGTATCCGCCCCTGGGTTTATATAGGGCCCACGAAAGTGCCGAATGCCTAATACCTACGAATGCCTTGATTCGCCACTGCTGTTAGTATTACGAAGCTAAGTCGATTTAAAAAAAGTGAAATCGGGCTTATGAGCTAATAAGAATCTTAGTGGAATCGTCCCCAGGTTACAATCCCGTTTCCAGCCAGTGCTGTCGTGGCTTGCCATACACTCTAGACGGACAAGACAGGGTCACGGCGGATTGATGCGCGTGTTTACGTGGACACGGGAAGAAACAAAATGGCGGAAAGAAGACGCATTGAACAGGCATGGAACAAGCTGAAACAAGACGCGTCCGCGACGTTCTTCAAAATTCGAACATTCGGATTCTCGAGTTTCGCTCAAGATGAGTCAGCGATGGCCCGAAACTGTTCCGTTGCCGACGTGGTAAGCCCGCGCACTGCCAATGTGACGACGAGACTGTCTCGAGAAGTTCTCGTCTCGATTACGTCGGCAACGAGTCTCCATCGTGTGCGGCCGCTTGTGTGTTTTCGGTTTTCGGAAATACTATTGTCTTTGTGATTATCCAAACTACTGCTGGTTATATAAATCTCTCTATCTCCGGCATGTCACCTCGTCAAAACGCCGAAGTAAACATGAGCCAATCGTCTCGTTGCCATTCAAGATTCGGCTGTTTTGGGTTTCAGCCAATCGAACGCTGCAGACGAAGACATGTAGTTCTAGGACAAAGTACCGCTGTAGAATTAATTCAGCGAACTGCCGCACATTCATTGCGCATGATAAAACAGTCAAACCTAAGGGAGACAGTTTCCGTCTGCGACGCACGGAAGTAAAACTCTGCGGAACGGAAACTAGTTCAATCTTGTAGAGCATGACGGTGAAACTTTATGACGACTGACTCCTACTCTTGTGGCGTACGGTAGTTAACCTCTACGGGTAAGGACCGCTCTGTCGGTATCAAGGAACCCGGACTTCAAAATAAACGTGCTTAGCTGCGCAATAACGAATGTTTGTTGAAGTTATGACGTCATAGTCACGGACACTGCGTTTCAAGAACTGTCCAAACCATATTGCATTACTAATAACGTTCTAACATCAGTTAGGGTCTTTATTTTTTAAAAATTTAGACAGCCGATTAGTTCAAACGGTTTTGGTGCCATAACTAGTTTAATGCCTAACTGTGTTCAGATTAAAACGTTTGGCATTATCCTTATCAATCTTACTCTAAAATCAGTTAGGGCCTTTTTTGCAAAGTTAAATAGTTGATTAGTTCAAATGTGTCTGGTGTCATAATTCCCTTAACGCTATATCTGTGTTCAGATTAAAACATTTGGCACTAACCTTCTCAATCACGTCTTCGTGTCTGAAAACGGTCCTGCTTGACGCGGTCTCGAGCTGGTGGCCCGTTACCGTGGTTCCAAAACGATTGTTTGCGGTTCGCTAGATGGCGCCAGTGCTGTTAACATACGAGCGCCACACGTCGGTTCTTTCTAACAATAACACATTACAAAATCATGACAAATTATAATTTGTTTCACCCAATCGTTGTTAAACTATAAGAAGTCATCAAGCAGATGTTCTAGAGTTAAATGTAACAAGTATAACACAATTAAACGTAATAACATAACCACTACGTATGTTTATTACTCTAAAACATTATACGATATCATATAACAAAATAACATGAATTATATTTTTTCGAAAAAGGCAACAACGACATTGACTATCTAAAAAATAGCAAGTATAAACAAATGTCTACCATTTTTAACATTAAATATTTGGTTCAAATTCGGTCGTATTCTATAATATCGATTCAAGATTCCATTTATTTGACCTTGTCAACC
Source organism: Paraescarpia echinospica (assembly GCA_020002185.1). Taxonomy (NCBI): domain Eukaryota; kingdom Metazoa; phylum Annelida; class Polychaeta; order Sabellida; family Siboglinidae; genus Paraescarpia; species Paraescarpia echinospica. The sequence continues at coordinate 74,228,244 of CM034535.1, read as the reverse complement.
TATACATTATATGCATCAATGCATTGGTAATATGAATAATATGAATAATATGTAAGGTCGGGGAGACTCCCGTTAAGACATATAGTGACGCTAGCTCGGGAGCCACCCGTGCTAGCGTAAATATTGTTGCAGAATAGTTGCCAGTGTAGGACATACCAAAATAGAACCTGATTCGTCTCCTGGTTCCTGAGTTTTACCAAGAGTGGGGCCTAGAAGACTTCGATGTGTAACATGCTAAATAACGACCTTCCCACATCTAAATTTGCATTGATTTATTATATCTACCATATATAACGTCAATGCATTGTAGATGCTTGCCACCTATAAAAATATCACACCCAATTTGAGAACTGTTACGCAGGTAGTAAGGAGTGTCCAGGTGGGTGTAATAAAAAAATAATTAATAACAATGTTTCAATCTTCACTCTGTGACTGGGAGGTCCGCGAAGAGTCCGGTATGACTCTAGCTTGGGGGCCTGCGCAACCTCAGTAGTGCGAAGATAGTTCCAGTTTACAATAATATTTGGCAGGAATTATATTCGATAAGATACGGTTCTAAGACAGGGCTGTACGAAGCTAAAGGGGCGTGTAAGCCTATGTTTGGGGCAACGAATCAATGGGAAAGGTGTCCCATTGATGCTCTTTCAAGCAAACCGGGCATGTGCGCTCCCCTGCCCTCCTTCTGGACTCGCGCTTGATGCAAACGTAAAATGGTAAGTTTTTTTATTTGTATAGCGCAGTATCCAGTCTTCAGGACTGCTCAAAGCGCTTTACACTTTACTCCCTGGCTGACCTGTTCAATCGAACACCATCTCGACTTCTCTGGGAAGCATTCAGCCACGCTGCAATTAATGCGCGAAGACTATTCGTACACAAATATCCACCACTGTCTATAGCCAGGTACTCATTCATACAGCTGAATGAACTGAAGCAATGTAGAGTAAACGAACTTGCCCAAGGTTCGACTCCGCCGCACAGGATTTGAACCCGCGTTCTCTTAGTCGAGAGTCCGGAGCTCTTACCGCTGCGCTACTGCGTGACTCACGTATCATAAAGAGCAAGGTGTTATTCTAACTTTATTCTAAATTTGTCAAAACTACCATCGTTCAGTCTTATGCACCAACCGAGCAAGCAGATGAAGAGATGAAGGATGCATTCTACAGCCGTCTGCAGGAGCAAATTGACAAGACACCACGACACGACATCCTGATAGTCATGGGAGATATGAACGCCAAAGTGGGCGCGAACAACGAAGGATATGAAGAATGTATCGGAGTACAGGGAATCGGTGAGAGAAATTACAATGGAGAGCGCTTTGCAAGCCTTTGCTCAGAGAATGGACTAGTCATTGGTGGTACCATCTTTCAACACAAGATAATCCACAAATTAACGTGGACCACTCTTGATGGCCGAACAAGCAACTAATTAGATCACATCGCAATCAACCAGAAGTGGACGCGATCTTTAAAAGATGTCAGTGTGATCAGAGGAGGAGCAAATGCTGGCAAGGACCGTCATCTTCTCTTATATTAACTGCAGCTAAAACTTAGAAAAACAACAGAACAGCTTTTCAGCTCCCAAAGATTGAATAATCCCAAGGTGAACAACAGTTCACCCTGGAACTACTCAACACGTTCCAAATCCTAAGTGACATCCCAGTAGATGACCTCAATGATCAATGCTAGAAGAGCATGGGCGACTCCATTATGAGAAAGACGGACAAGGCACTGAGCGAGGGGAAGGACATCGTTTTTTGTTTACCGGGGGCAAGGATTGAACATGTAACTGACAGGGTAGAGAAGGTATTGGGACATGGCAAGGGGGGGTCTATACTGGTACATGTAGGAACAAATAATGCAGACAGGGAGGGAACAACTGCGATAGTACAGAAGTATAGACAGTTAGTGAGGAAGCTACAGAAGACGAGAGTTGAACAGGTTATTCTGTCAGGAATTTTGCCAGTAATGGGAGGAAGGGGGGCAACGTATAGAAACTGTAAGAGGATGGCGATCAACGTACTAGTTGAGCAGATGTGTGACGAAGAGGGGGTGGGATTCACAGATTTATGGGGATACTTTGTTGGGAGGGAAGATATGTACATGAGAGATGGCCTCCATCTTAGTGGAAAGGGGGCAGCAGTTTTCTCAGAGAACCTGCTGCGATCTGTTGACAGTGGGACAGGTTGTATCTATTTAAACTAGATTCGCAGGGGGGACTCACAGAAAAGCCTGAAAATGGAGGCATAGATAAAGACAGCACAAATAAATCAGCAAATAACAGTGTGGAAAACTCTTCTGAAGCTGGATATAAATGTGTTTGTTTAAATGCAAGGAGTATAGTAAACAAAAGAAATGAACTAAACATTATGGTAGAAGATATTGACCCTCATATAATAGGTATAACCGAATCCTGGACCACCACCGATATATCAGATGCTGAATTGGGACTGACAGGATATGTAATGTTTAGGAAAGATAGAATAGGAAGAAATGGAGGTGGAGTTATTTTGTATATTAAAGAATCTATCCAGGCTTATGAAATAAAATTAGAAAGAGAAGCAGATTGCGAAGAAGCTGTTTGGTGTAACATAGTTACAGGAAACTCAGCGTTAACAGTTGGGTTAGTTTATCGAAGTCCAAACATAAGCATAGAAGAGAATGAAAAAATACAAAACGCTATAAGGGAAGTAAGCAAACGGGACTGTATTATTATGGGGGATTTTAACCACGGGCATATACAATGGAAATCTTTACAGAGTATGGGGAGTGAGGACCACAAGTTTTTAGTTTTAGTTCAAGATACATTCCTTTCTCAACATGTGCTATAACCAACCAGGGGTGAGAATGTGCTAGACATAGTTTTGTCCTCACAGAATGAATTAGTTGACAATGTCAAGATATGTGAGCCACTGGGGAGTAGCGATCACAACCAGATACATTTTATCATCAAAGTAAAATCAGAAAGGAATAGTAAAAAGCAGTATAGGAGAAATTTCCACAAAGGAAGGTATAAGGACATGAGGAAATATTTAGCAAAGATAGACTGGAATAACATACTGAAAAATAAGACGGCAACAGAATGCTGGAATGTATTAAAGAGTGAAATTAAGTGCATAGTCGATAAATTTGTACCCTTCAAAAAACAAGGAAAACGGTCCAAAAAGAAACACTTATGGAAAGAAGCCATTAGAAAAATTAAGTACAAACAAATGATGTGGAAGTCATACAGATGTACTGGAAATGATGAAGACTACAATAAAGAGAAGAGCACTTAACTAAGTTAAGTATAGCGCTGAATTAGGAATTCAAAGAGAAGCTATGAAATCAACAATTAGCTAGTAACATAAAACATGACAGCAAGAGTTTTTATGCGTATGTTCGAAGCAAACAGAAAGTTCGAGATAAGGTCGGTCCTCTAGAAGATAGTGCTGAAAATATAATATCAGAGGGATTCTTAATGGCAGAAGACCTGAATGAGTACTTTAGTTCAGTGTTTACCAGGGAAGATATTAGTTCACTGCCAGTACCAGAGGCTAAGTTCAAGGGGGCAGATTCAGACTACTTAGGACAAATAATTGTAACCCCGCAAATGGTAGGTAAGAAAATAAGGGCTATGAAGGATAATAAATCACCTGGAGTGGATGGTATTCCACCCAAACTACTATTGGAAATTGTAGAACAAATTAGCATACCGCTTGCAACAGTTTTCAATTTGTCATTAGAAGAGGGAGTGGTTCCCTTAGAATGGAAAGAAGCAAACATTATACCGTTATTCAAAAAGGTCTGAGAAAACAAGTCAGAGAACTATAGACCAGTGAGTTTAACATCAGTGATTTGTAAATTGTTAGAAAGACTAATTAAAGATCACATGGTGGATTTTCTTGTTAAACAAAACTTGATAAACCCATCTCAACATGAGTTTTTAAAAGCGAGGTCATGCTTAACAAATATGTTATGTTTTTTGAAGACATCACTAAGTGGGTAGATGAGGGATCACCAGTAGATATCGTCTATTTAGATTTTCAAAAAGCTTTCGACAAAGTACCACATCAAAGATTACTGCTTAAACTAAAGGCCCATGGCATAGGAAATGGTATAATAAACTGGATAGAACAATGGTTGATTGACAGAAGACAACGTAGTAGTTGATGGGGAGGCTTCAAACTGGAAATCAGTATTGAGTGGGGTACCACAGGGATCAGTATTAGGTCCTATATTATTCTTAATATATATCAACGATTTGGATGATGAAATAATAAGCAAGGTGTTGAAATTTGCGGATGATAAAAAAGTGTTTAGAAGGATTAAAAGTGATGGAGATAGACAGCATTTACAAGATGATCTTGACAGGTTGATCAAATGGTCTGAAAAGTGGCAAATGCTGTTCAATTTTGAGAAATGTAAATGCCTCCACACAGGACATGGGAACGAAGAGGTAGAATATACAATGGGGGTACTGTACTAAGTACTACTGTAAAAGAAAAGGACTTAGGGTTAACCATTAGTGCTGATATGAAGGTTTCAGAGCAGTGCGGAATTGCAGCTTCAAAGGGAAATCAAATCCTTGGATTAATTAGGCGAAACATAACGTATAAGGAAAAAGAGCTAATAATACCGCTGTACAAAACAATAGTTAGGCCTCATTTAGAATATTGTATTCAAGCGTGGAGGCCATATCGCAGGAAGGACATAGATATGCTAGAAAGAGTGCAGAGGAGAGCAACTAAAATGATACCAAAACTGAGGGATCTTAGTTACGAAATACGCCTAAAAAAATGCGGTTTAACAACACTAGAGACCAGGAGATTGAGAGGAGATCAGATAGAAGTGTTTAAAATATTGAAGGGTTATGAAAATATTGATAGAAATATTTTTTTCTCAGTTAAGAAAGATAGAAGGACTAGAGGACATGAACTTACATTGGCAAAGGAGCAGAGTAGATTGGATATAAGAAAGTTTTCATTTTCACAAAGGACTGTAAATGAATGGAACAGATTACCTGCTGATTGTGTGGGTGCTAGTAGCGTGAATATGTTTAAAAATAAAATCGACACATACCTCAGACGGGCGGGATACACATAGATAAAAGGGTCGGACTCTCGATAAGCCAAAGGGCTTCCTTGTCCACCTGCCACCTAGAGTTAATTCTCTGGGTGGCAATCTTGTTAAATCTTGTTAAAGATCCAGGAGGTTTTCTTGGATGTCAGCGAGGACATTATGGGGCACCGTACAAAACAGAGGAAAGAATGGATCACGGACCACTCCTGGTTGCTCATCGAAGAGAGAAGAGCCACCAAACGTCGTCTGCTAGACTGAAGGACAGAAGACAAGAGTGCGATAGCACAGGAATTCAGAGAGAAGAACATATTGAGCAGTGAGCAGTGAGCGGTGAGCAGTGAGCAGTGAGCAGTGAGCACCCGCCCCGACACGAGTGTACACGTGGATGAGCTAGCAAGAGAAGCACAAGCAGCAACAGAGAGGGCGACAAGGGAGTACACGTGGACAAGCTAGCAAGAGAAGCACAAGCAGCAACAGAGAGGGCGACAAGGGAGTACACGTGGATGAGCTAGCAAGAGAAGCACAAGCAGCGACAGAGAGGGCGACAAGGGAGTACACGTGGACGAGCTAGGAAGAGAAGCACAAGCAGCGACAGAGAGGGCGACAAGGGAGTACACGTGGATGAGCTAGCAAGAGAAGCACAAGCAGCAACAGAGAGGGCGACAAGGGAGTACACGTGGATGAGCTAGCAAGAGAAGCACAAGCAGCAACAGAGAGGGCGACAAGGGAGTACACGTGGATGAGCTAGCAAGAGAAGCACAAGCAGCAACAGAGAGGGCGACAAGGGAGTACACGTGGACGAGCTAGCAAGAGAAGCACAAGCAGCAACAGAGAGGGCGACAAGGGAGTACACGTGGATGAGCTAGCAAGAGAAGCACAAGCAGCAACAGAGAGGGCGACAAGGGAGTACACGTGGATGAGCTAGCAAGAGAAGCACAAGCAGCAACAGAGAGGGTGACAAGGGAGTACACGTGGATGAGCTAGCAAGAGAAGCACAAGCAGCAGCAGAGAGGGCGACAAGGGAGTACACGTGGATGAGCTAGCAAGAGAAGCACAAGCAGCAGCAGAGAGGGCGACAAGGGAGTACACGTGGACGAGCTAGCAAGAGAAGCACAAGCAGCAACAGAGAGGGTGACAAGGGAGTACACGTGGATGAGCTAGCAAGAGAAGCACAAGCAGCAACAGAGAGGGCGACAAGGGAGTACACGTGGATGAGCTAGCAAGAGAAGCACAAGCAGCAACAGAGAGGGCGACAAGGGAGTACACGTGGATGAGCTAGCAAGAGAAGCACAAGCAGCAACAGAGAGGGCGACAAGAGAGTACACGTGGACGAGCTAGCAAGAGAAGCACAAGCAGCAACAGAGAGGGCGACAAGGGAGTACACGTGGATGAGCTAGCAAGAGAAGCACAAGCAGCGACAGAGAGGGTGACAAGGGAGTACACGTGGACGAGTTAGCAAGAGAAGCACAAGCAGCAGCAGAGAGGGTGACAAGGGAGTACACGTGGATGAGCTAGCAAGAGAAGCACAAGCAGCAGCAGAGAGGGTGACAAGGGAGTACACGTGGATGAGCTAGCAAGAGAAGCACAAGCAGCAACAGAGAGGGTGACAAGGGAGTACACGTGGATGAGCTAGCAAGAGAAGCACAAGCAGCGACAGAGAGGGCGACAAGGGAGTACACGTGGATGAGCTAGCAAGAGAAGCACAAGCAGCGACAGAGAGGGCGACAAGGGAGTACACGTGGACGAGCTAGCAAGAGAAGCACAAGCAGCGACAGAGAGGGCGACAAGGGAGTACACGTGGACGAGCTAGGAAGAGAAGCACAAGCAGCAACAGAGAGGGCGACAAGGGAGTACACGTGGATGAGCTAGCAAGAGAAGCACAAGCAGCGACAGAGAGGGCGACAAGGGAGTACACGTGGATGAGCTAGCAAGAGAAGCACAAGCAGCGACAGAGAGGGCGACAAGGGAGTACACGTGGATGAGCTAGCAAGAGAAGCACAAGCAGCGACAGAGAGGGCGACAAGGGAGTACACGTGGATGAGCTAGCAAGAGAAGCACAAGCAGCAACAGAGAGGGCGACAAGGGAGTACACGTGGATGAGCTAGCAAGAGAAGCACAAGCAGCGACAGAGAGGGCGACAAGGGAGTACACGTGGATGAGCTAGCAAGAGAAGCACAAGCAGCAACAGGGCGCATGAGCTAGCAAGAGAAGCACAAGCAGCGACAAGGGAGTACACGTGGATGAGCTAGCAAGAGAAGCACAAGCAGCAACAGAGAGGGCGACAAGGGAGTACACGTGGACGAGCTAACAAGAGAAGTACAAGCAGCAACAGAGAGGGCGACAAGGGAGTACACGTGGATGAGCTAGCAAGAGAAGCACAAGCAGCGACAGAGAGGGCGACAAGGGAGTACACGTGGATGAGCTAGCAAGAGAAGCACAAGCAGCGACAGAGAGGGTGACAAGGGAGTACACGTGGATGAGCTAGCAAGAGAAGCACAAGCAGCGACAGAAGAGAGAGTAACACGAGAACCGTCTATAACATCACAACGACCCTGGCAGGAAGCAAGTCCAAAAAATGAAACAGCTCTAAAATTGACACCACCTGAAGAACGGAAAAGAGGCAAACCACTGGGCACCCGGAGAAGAACCATAGAAGAAGACATGAAGTTGGCAGGGAAGAACTGGCATGAACTGAGCTGGCTAGCCCATCACCGATCTGCTCGGAGAAAATGTGTGGATGCTTTATGCTCCAGTGGGAGCGAAGAGGCTAGGTAAAGTAAGGTAATACACCATTTGTTTCTTATGTTGTTTCACATGGTTTTGAAATAATGTAATTCGCTTGTAGTTTGGTCTATTTTTGGCCAAATCGTTACTTGCCAGACAAAATAATGAAAATTGGACACTATATTCATCCGGGCGCATCGCGAGATGACCTTTCGTCTCTACGTCATCTGCTTGGAACCATTTGTGTACACGTTCTTCAGCTTATACCACATGAACAATATGCAGTCGATGGATCAGCGTCCATTCCGATGTGTCCACACTCGTCGGTGTCATAGTCCAATACGCTAATTTCGAGCTTCTCGGGGTTGGAGAATGTGAACCAGACACAGTACAACGCATTATGACTTAATGTCTTATACGAAAGGAGCACACCATTCAGCATAGCGATTAAGAGAAACGTTGGAGCTGGATATAAAGAAAGGCATGCAGCTGTCTACCATTAAGTAGGACGCAACACTTTTTGGCAAGTTGTACATTGCAAAGCTAGTCCGCGGTGGCGACCCCGCTGTGTTTTTTTCGCGCACGAGAAGCAGCTTTTCCCTCCCTATCACAATTAGGGGATGCCAGGTTTTGTAAAAAGTCAGACCTGTTGTCTTGCCTTGATTTCCCGAACAAGCCGACGCTCCCCATTTGCAGAAAGAAAGGTTTTCGACTGACATGTCCTTACTCACGTATTAACTCTACAGGCTCAGCAGCGATCCAATATTAGACCAAACAAGTGTTTATACAATATATCAGGAATTTGAATCGACATCGAGGTTGGACATGTTGTGGGACATATACGTTAATTCTAGCATGAAACAAACAGCCAGAGAAAACTGATGACACGACTGAAGAATGTGAGTGACAAAACAAGCAAATATTCTAAAGAAACGACTTGAGTTTCTACAGGATTCGAAAAACAACGAGAACCTATTGAAGTTTCTCGGAGAAGCACTCCAGATGGAGCAATGACCAGAACACATGGGGTTTGCTTGGCAACTGGTGAAGTGTAGTTGCTCATGGGACAGTCACGGATGAGTTATGTTCCCACGAAGGGGTGGACACACGTGTAGTGTACCCCTCACGATACTCAGCAAAGGGGTGAAGACAGTCGTGGTGCGCATTGCAGACACGAATGTTGTCGTTATTTTCGTTGAGTAGTTCTTCTGTTTGAAACACCGTTTGTGTCACCCTTGGAGAGCGTCAATGGAATCTTAATTTTCCTGTCCTCTATTTGAGATTACGCGCCCCAAATGATAATCATTGACATTTAGGTCCAGCTTTGATTTAATTTCTACAAACCAAAACTATTTAACATAAATATACCACACTGTCAGTAACATGCGCGGTGTATAATGACATTGATTTGTGAAGTCGTGTATGGACATGGTCGCTATATGCAGCAACACAAACGCATAAGAGTACATATCTCGCGACGAGACGCATAACCACATGTGTCATCTGTGACCGTGTGCGGTCACGCTCCTGTCTCGCCGAAGCACGGTGTGTTACATCTCGGCAAAGATGGAACAGGTATCGCCACTTCCACAGTTTTGGCTGCGAAAGTTTCACTCGGTAGGTGATGTATCATGACGGGTTATGTAACACATTTCCAAAAAGGAATGACGGAATACTATTTGTATAAAGAAGAAAGCAAGAGCCTACTAGTCGTTATGGTTACTTAGTTGATTGTTTGAAATAGAGAGGCCATGCAGGCAAAATATACCGACTACTATCATAGAATAATATTGATACTTCATTCAACAAAATCTACCTGTCAACAAAATATCGAAAACATATTTTGCTTTGCACTGGAAAGAAAAAGTTAACGAATATATCTCTACATTGAAATTATATAACGTTTATAACTTGTTGCATGCCTTCTTCAGAGATGTCTGATACGTCAATGGTCGAAAGACACATAACCATTGATTTACATAGCGCAACATTGTTTTGCCTTCAGCCACGACGGACCGTCAAGTCGATGACAGCTGATATTGTAATCTCCCGCCAGTGGCGCAGCAGCCGACATTTCGCAAGATACTTTGGTCTAAAACTTTTCTGGATATCGTTCCTGTGGATAGTGGCATTCGTTGCTCTATTCTACGTCAGCGGACCTGCACACATATCTCGCGAACTACGGTAAACCCACGTTTCAGATACAGCAATGTTGTGCATGTTAGGAATTTCGTTCAACGTCGCGGCATACAGTTGATCTTGTATGTACGACTACAACCTACCGTTGCTCACGTGCGTTTATCATCAAGTAACTGTTTAACATTAGTTTCTCGCAATCGTGGTTCACACCTTTTCACCATAAGATGTACAGTTTAGCGACTATTTGCATCATATTAGGCCTATTATGTGTGTTGTAGTACATACTGCATACTGTGGGGGGTGGAGAGAGAGAGAGAGAGAGAGAGAGAGAGAGAGAGAGAGAGAGAGAGAGAGAGAGAGAGAGAGAGAGAGAGAGAGAGAGAGAGAGAGAGAGAGAGAGAGAGAGAGAGAGAGAGAGAGACAGACATACATACATACAGACAGACAGACAGACAGACAGTCAGACAGACAGACAGACAGACAGACAGTCAGACAGACAGACAGACAGACAGACAGATACAGAGAGCGAGAACGAGAGAGCCACGGAGTTTCATATGTAAATAGTTGTCAGCTGGCAAGACAAACATCACGATAATTGAACACGAGTGAACGAATTATAACATAGCTGTACGATTAGCTGCGGCTAGTCGGGCGGGTTCCCTTCACGGTACACCGTTCACCACCAATAGTGAATTAGTGTATGTTCGTTCGTCCTTGAACGAGATACAATTCAGGCAAATATGTGATTGATGCCTGCACAGCTTCTGTCAAATCTGAAATGTATGTTTCTCAACATGGTCTTTGTCACTATGTCATATACGTACAAGGGGACGTATACTTTGACCTTACAGTAATCATAAAGTTACATACATATTTATGTTGACCATTCAGCAGTAATACAATTAATTATCATAGTACATGTTATTAAGCTGATGCCTTTAAACGACCAAACGTTCTGGCGAGTACATCTTTAGCATAAACATATTTGTAGGAAGGTTTTGTTTTGACAAGTTAGATGCCTGCTGAGCAGGAAGTCAATGTTCTGAGCAGGTTGACGTCACAGAAGAGAATAGTCGTTGCCTCTGTCATCTGCGGCGAACGATATTTAGAATACGTGAACTTCCTCAAATCGGCCGTGATGTTCACAACGAGCGACATCGCGGTGCATGCATTCATGGACGACGACGCGGCACACGGTATTTTCAGCTTGGTTCGTAGATGACGTCACTAAAAGTGTGTTGTCAGGTGCAAACTGTTCTCCGACTTGCAAACATGTTGTCACTACGTGTACCTCACTTGAATAATACACGCACATGTAATGGCCTACATATTGTAGTACAATGCCAGTACACTACTCGTACGTATTTACAATCTATTCGACTCAGCAATTAATCTTTATGATTGGCTGAAACGTCTAAGCACATCCATAGAACCATTGATCCAATCGTCAAAATTATACAGGAAACTGACACTAACTGCGCTACGATCCGTTTCAAAGAATCACAACTGGACACATTCTCGGACAAGACACAGAAATCCTGCAACTCCTCTTACACATTAATACATATAACATACGGCGCTACCAATCCAAGATTGCTGTGTTGTAAGCAATTCGATCCATGTTCAACGATAACTGAATCTGTAAGGCGCTCTGTCGATCAGTTAGTGTTGGGAATTATTGTTATTCAGAAAATGAATTCACCTCAAATGAGATAAGGTGTTAATCGCAGAACAGCCGTGTGCGAAATGACCTTATTCAATGAAAGTACCAGGTTTATATAACAAAAGCTACACTACGTTTCTAATGATACACACTGCACCAATACAGCCACCAGCTAATTGAACATCATTTGACGACCAACTTAGAAACGGCTACCGGGTATGCAGTTCGGTCAAGCGGTAGGCGAAATCAGCGAAAATAGACATTTGATGATCGTCCATATGCAAATTTATGACACGCTGAGACGATTCCACTGTTGATGATTCCGAAGTAAGTCGGCTGTGGAGATTTTGGACTTAGCAATAATTTGTCAGCAATTTAGTAACCTCGGACGTTTTGATTTTCTAATAGACCCGGTATAGGACGTTCAAAACACTACCCCGCTGAACTCTACTGCAGTGTTTTGAGCGTACTTTCAAAACACTACCGTAGTGTTTTGAGCGTACCCTCAAAACACTACAGTTAAGTTCAAAACACTACCCCTACGCACGCTCAAAACACTACCCAATTTCAAAACAGTACCGTCAATATATTTTATAAACCAATTATTTTAGCCACCCTTTTGAGAATCATCCTTTACACTAGCTTAGCGTCGAGTTCGTAATCGTTGGAAATAAATTGTTAGTGTAAATGACATAAATATTAATTATGTTTAACGCAATTATTGTAATGAATTATGGTTTGAGTTAGTTATCGTTGAGGTTCAGGTTAATTACAGCTTAATCGTTGGAACTAGTCAGACGACGGGAATAAATAGTTAAAGTGATAATCAAACGACTAGAATAAATAATTATTCGATGGGAATAAATATGTTATGTCAAATGTAATTATTCGTTACGGTTATTAGTATTAGTATTATTAGTTATGGTTGGAGCCAGTTATGATTGGGCTTAGGATAATCGTTGGAACCAATCACATGATGGGAATAATTAGGTAATGTGAAATGCCATTATTCATATGAGTTAAGACTATTATTGTAATTGGCTATGGCTAGAATAAGCTATATGTTGGGTTAAGATTGTAATATATCGCATAATCGTTATAATCAATCAAACGATGGGAATAAATAGTTAGTGTGAAATGGCCTTATTAATTAGGTTAAGGTTATTACCATTCTCTGTGGCTGGAGTTAGGGTAATTGTTGGAACAAATCAGACGACGAGAATAAATAGTTAATGTAAAATGCCATTATTCATTAGGGTTAAGATTATTATTATATGATTGGGGCTAGGGTAATAGCTGGAACCAATCAGATGACGGTAATAAATAGTTAGTGTGAAATGTCATTATTAATTAGTGTTAAGATTATTATTATAATTAGTTGTTGGAGTCAGCTATGGTTGGGGTTGGTAATAGGTGGATTTGTTTATGGTTAGGGTTAAGCTCCCAACGATTACACCGACGTTCTCACTGTATGCCTATACTTATGAACTTATACATCAAAATATATGTTTCATTTTACTAATCTAGATCTATCCAGCCAGTAATTACACTAACATGATTATATGATTAATCCTACAGCGGTGTATTTAGGATCTCCGGGGAACGAAGCCATACATGAACCTCAATTCCATCTCCATAGCTATTAACTTCGCCCACCCCACACGTTTTTTGAAAACCAACATCCCCCGGACGTTTCCACCGCCGACGATAAGCAATTTAAAATAATAAAATGACGCTATACGAATTCGTGCACTCCATGAACTTATCGCCGACACGACGAAGTTTATTAACAACATCAGTCTGGTGTCAATAGCTTTGTTTTTAATCTTTATGTAATCCTTATTACTGTAACGTTGTTGTATTTGGGTTGTTTTGAATGAGTTTGATAACCACAGAACACGCCGTGTGTGAAAGGGATAGAAGCGGAAGTTCCCAATGTATTCAAAGTAAAATACAAATCTGCACGTAGTAAATAGCTACATTACATTCCTCCCTGTCTCGGAAGAATACTTGTGACTGTAATAAACCGAAACTAAAACTAAGTGTCCTTGTGATATACGCATAATAAAGAAAAGTAAAACACCTTAAATACAAGGATACGAGTTGCTACTCTAAACGTCCATCACAAATCTCTAAACCTCGTAGGTGCCTTCACCCGTCTCACAGGTCTCTGTGGAACATTCGCGTGCGCAGCTTCGTCGTTTTGCTGATCGCGAACTTCTCGAATCAGGTAGTCGTCTAGTTGGTCGAGTTGGTCGTCTTCACTGATGTCGTCGAACTTCACGCGCGGCACAGCCTTGAAGTGCGAGACGTTGCGTGTTATGGAGTGGTTCCCACGACTCGCAGTGACCATGTTGCCTTTCGTGGCCGACACTTTCAATGGACGAGGGTCGAACGCAGCTGACAGTTTATTCTTACGCGTCTGTCGGACGAGTACAATGTCGCCCACGCGCAGATGGCTGTCGCTCGCATGACGTCGCTCGTCTGCGTTTCTCTTCATCTTGGCTTTCTCTTGGGCATCTCGATTCTCTATCTCTCTTCTCTGTGGATTCTTCTCGTACATTTGGGGCAGCAAGACTTTCATCTGTCGCCCGTTCAGTAGTTGACTCGGTGACACGCCTGTCGAAGAATGTGATATATGCACGATACTGACGCAAGAACGTGTAGAGATCTTGTTCCCAATTTCGTTTCTCGATGAAAGCTGATCTGATCGCTTTACCCAGAGTTTTCATGAAACGTTCCACTTCGCCATTGGCGCCTGGCCACAGCGGAGTGACGCGTCTGTGATTGAAACCAAGATATGATGCAAATTTCGTGAATTCATGTCCATTGAATGGAGGTCCATTATCAGTTCTTATTTGTTGTGGAATCCCTTGGCGAGCAAATATTGCATCTAGCTTGGGAATTACCGTGTTGCTGCTTGTTGAATTAATGATTTCGACTTCTGGGAAGCGGCTGAAGTCATCGATGACGACGATCAGTGACTCTCCGCTCGGAAACGGTCCGATGAAGTCGATCGATAGGTCTTGCCACGGTGCGTCTGGAAGTTGAGACATTCGCAGCGGTGTGCAGCGCTCGGAACCGTGCGTGGTCGTGGCTTGGCAAGGCAGGCATGCCTTGACTTTGTCGTCTACCATGATGTCGATTCCAGGTAACCACACCTTCTCTCTCAGTAGGCTTTTCGTCTTTACGACTCCTTGATGCCCACGATGTGCAAGATCGACGGCACACTCGAGGAGTGAAAAAGGAAGGACGATGCGTGTTTGTCGTAGGACCATGCCTTGGTGTACAGCTAGTTCGTCCTTGAGCTTCAGGTAGGATGACACTTCCTCATCGGTCCATTGACCGCTCTCTATGGCGTGCAGTAGCTTCTGCATGACGCTGTCTTGTAGATATTGTAGTTTCACCTCCTGCAGCGTCATCGCCTTGGGTATGCTGTTACTACAAATGTAGTTGACCGTATTTTCTACAGCATCAGTCGCCGGTGGTTCAACAGGGTGGCGACTCAGGTAATCCGCCGGGTTCTCGTCATCTCGTCCTGGACGGTAGAGGAGTGAGTAGTTGTACGGCGAGAGTCTCAATCGCCATCGCTCCACTCGTGCAGACGCTTGTCTCTGACTGGCGAATATTTCTAGCAGCGGCTTGTGATCGGTGATGATCTCGAATTCCGATCCATAGACGTAGAGGTGAAAGTGTTCTGCACCCCACACGATAGCCAACATTTCTCGTTCAGTTTGCGAGTATCGCTGTTCGACTGAAGATAGCGCTCGGCTGGCGTAACTAACGACCTTGTCGTCTTGACACAATATCGCGCCGATGCCGACAGGACTTGCATCGACCAGCACTTTTGACAGTTTCGTCGCATCAAAGTACTGTACAGTGCACACACTGGCTAGCTTCGCCTTCAAGTTGTCGAGTGCCTTTTGATGTTTGCTTTTCCAATCCCATGGAATGTCTTTGTGTGTCAGTCCTCGGAGTGATGCAGTGACATCCGAGTAGCCAGAAATGAATCGCGACACGTATTGTGCCATTCCCAACAACGAACGTACTTCACTGGCATTCTGCGGTGCAGCTGCATTGACGATTGCTTACGTCTTCTTTGGATCCGCCTCGATGCCAGTCGCGCTGATGATGTGTCCATAGAAGCACACTTGTTTTTGAGAGAATAAACACTTCTCTCTGTTGAGTTTGACGTTCTTGTTTTTCAGTCTCTCAAGAACAGCTTTCAAGCGTGTGTCGTGTTCGCGCTGTGATTTTCCGTAGACGATGATGTCATCAGACATGTTCTTGCATCCAACTAAACCAGACAACAATTCGCTGAGTGTGTTTTGGAATATTTCAGATGCTGCGTTAATTCCAAACATCAGTCGTTTGTATTGCCATAGTCCCACGTTTGTTGTGAATGTGGTTATGTATCTGCTTTCAGGACTCAATTCTAGCTGATGATACGCAGAGTTCAGGTCCAGCGTACTGAAGACAGATGAGCCATTCAGATCGGTGATTAGCTCGTCGATTGTTCGCATGACATGTTTGATGCGTTGTACAGCTTTATTTGCTTCTCTCATGTCTACGCAGATTCTGACTTCACCCGATTTCTTAGGCACCACGACTATTGGGTTGACCCATGGTGTTGGTCCGTTTACCCTCTCGATGATGTCTAGCTTTTCTAGTCTATCAAGTTCTTTTTCAACGTCACGTCGGATGTGAAAAGGAATCCGTCTGTGCTGTTGCTGTTTTGGAGTGACGCTCTGGTCGATGTGTAATTTCACTTCCACGTCATCCACTTTTCCAACACCATCAAAGAGATCTGCGAACTGATCTACGATTTGTGGTTGGAACGTGCCATTTGTTGTGACGTTCTGTCCTGTTGCGACGTTTTGAGCGATGTGGAGGATTCCCAAGTCCTGTGCAGTTTGGCAGCCTAGCATATTGCCTGTCGTGCCCTCCACCACATGAATGCTTGTGTCGATGACCGTCGAGCGAAACTTCACTTTCGTGATAAGCACGCCGATCACAGGTAGTGGTGTTTGTGAGCCATATGGATACACTTTCGTCGTAGGCTGTTTGAATAACATACTGCTAGATTGTCTGATCACTTTGAATGTGCTGTTGTCAATTATATTAACTGACGCCCCGGAATCTACTGTCATTTTGATAGGATTTCCTTCAATCTGTACTGTGCATGTGGGCAATGGGTTGTGCTCGTTTGTTTGTTTGTTTGATTGCAGAAAAAACATAATCATTGTCAGATTCAGCTGCCAGACTTTTTGGACTGACTGCATTGGTGCTTGTGACAGTGTTAGTTTGCATTCGATTGCCGTATTTAGATCTGCAGACTTTCTCGAAATGTCCATTCTTATGGCAAAAATTGCACGTTTTGCCTTTTGCAGCGCATTGTTTAGTCGGCGGATGCGGATATTTGTCCCCACAGTAACGACATATTGTTGATGTCTGTCTACTCGCAGTGTTCATTGATGTTGCGTTATTGAACCGCTTGTTTCAAGTTGCCTTTTTCTTGAAGCGTTTGCTGGCGATGTTAACTTCAGCTTCTCTTGACGTTTCTCCTGATGTTTCCATCCCTGACGCTTGTTTCTCAGACAACTCCATCGCTCTGCCTTCATCCAGCATTTCAGTGAGCGATATAGTGGCATCACGCAACACACGGCGTCGTAGTCTTGACGACGTACAATTATGCACAATCTGTGTCTTAATTTCACGATCAGTGTCAGTGAATTCGCAGGTTGCAGCAAGACGTCTTAAACGCGTATGTTACGTGTCGAGTGATTCACCGATTTCTTGTTTTCTTTTCAAAATTGGTACACTTCGTACTCAATGTTCTTCTTTGGCGAGAAATATGCAGTGAGCTTTTCACAAGCTTTGTCAAAATCGTCAGACGCGCCTGTATCTGGCAACGTTTCAAATATTTCGTACACCTGCTTGCCAGCATAATGTAGCAGCAGTGCTCTCTGACGTGCGCGACTACTAACGTCCATCGCCACCATCATGTTTGTGAAATGAGACAACCACTTCTTCCATCGGACGCCCGTATTGGCACTGTCCGTATACACGTCAAATTCGGCGAAATACGGCAAACCGTTTGAAGCCATGATATCTTAACTCACTTACTCATGCTCGTCGCCAATGTAATGTTGTTGTATTTGGGTTGTTTTGAATGAGTTTGATAACCACAGAACACGCCGTGTGTGAAAGGGATAGAAGCGGAAGTTCCCAATGTATTTAAAGTAAAATACAAATCTGCGCGTAGTAAACGGCTACATTACAATTACCAAGATATCGTACCCCATGTAATACTTCGTATCGCTTGCCCGGAGACCCCCGACCTCCAAGCGAGACATACTTTATGAATGGCCCCAAACACATAGAAATTGAAAAATCTAGAAAAATGAAGGGGTAGTGTTTTGAACTTAACAGTAGTGTTTTGAGGGTATACACAAAACACTACGGTAGTGTTTTGAAGGTTCGCTCAAAACACTACTGTAGTGTTTTGAGGGGTAGTGTTTTCAACTTACTACACCGGGGCTAGAGACATCACTATCCCTTCACACACGTTCTCAGGCAATGGTGCTTCTCAGAGGGGCGCAGTAGCCGTCTTTATATACGATTTTGTTTTTTACCTACTATAACTAATCAGTGTTCTCTAACATAGACTACCCATTTTCTTTTATTTCCAGTTCTTGGCTATTACGTTGGTATCCTTTGTCCAAATACGCACTTGATGATTTCAGTGTTAAGAATTATAGACAAAGAACGTATAAAGAACGTGTCTGACAAAATCAGAGACAATAGAAATGTTCAATATTTGAAATACAAATGAAAATATGAACACAATAAATGTGCAGATAACACAACATGCGATTACGTATAATTCGAAAACATTTTATTCAAAGTGAAACCATGGCTACATGTTCACTCCACCATGCCGATTTTCATCACCGCAATACACACCACTGCACACTACCAAACAACAGGCTGACATTGATTTATACTTTGAGTTCATCGTAGGCTTACGTATCCTTAGACAACCATAGCGTTTAAATAGAACGTTAACATAATGTTTACGCGATCTCTAACTGAATGAATCTGAAATATCGGTTGTCACCAACTATAGCATTCTCTGGTAGTTTTGTTAATGCATATTCACATGCACGCACTCACGCACTCACGCGCGGTTGCCCACGCACGCGCGCACGCACGCACGCACTCCCTCTCCCCCTCTCTCCCAGTCTCCCTCCCTCTCTCTCTCTTTCTCCCTCTCTCTCTCTCTCTCTCTCTCTCTCTCTCTCTCTCTCTCTCTCTCTCTCTCTCTAAAGCAACCAAACAAAATATCAACAGTAACGCCGCGAGGTACGATCAACACCCCGTTGATCCACGAAGTTTTGCATCCACGTACACCATATGTTCTTTCGTGAGACAACTTTCTCGCAATATGCCCTTTAGATTCGGTTATTGCTATATATTGTGTATCTTATATTTAATTGCATGACATTATTTAAAATAATGTTCATATGATATGCATGACTATCTCTCTTGTTGGAATTTTGGTTGCAGCTGAAGCTCTGGCCCGACGTCTACCGGCAGAAGTTACACATCGTCACGAAGAGTGTTCGGTTCCCGTCCTTTGTTAACCAGCAGGAATGGATGTTCCAGTTCCGCCTGTGTACAACGCTTAGGCTTTTCTTCCCCACGGTCAGTACAGTATACGTCAACTCTCAAGGAATATAACGAACATTATAACGCGTACACCCGCTTGCCCACCAGCTCGCGTACACACACGCAAACTGTTTTGTTTGACCATTAACTTTTATTTATGTTTATGTATCTACAGTGGTTCCTCGAGAACAATCATGACAGTTTCAGTCTTGAGTAGTCTCCTGACCGTATGTTCTTATATGTACTATGGTTCTATATCCGTCCTACATTGATACTTTGTGACACATTCCAATTTGCCATGGGTAGGCTATGTCTTATAAGAATTTGTCTGTGAAATAAACCACTTTTTTATTCACGTAAGACACTTGAAATTCGACGCAACCTTATGTTATATATTCGTGAACAGTGTACTTAATTTCAGTATTTGCTGCCGGAAGTAGATGTATTTATCTACGCAGACATCGACACTCTGCTCTTCCGGCCGCTAGAGGCGCTGTGGCAGCAGTTCGACTCTTTCAACGAGAGTCACATGATCTCGGCAGCGCAGAGATACGAGAGCGTCAGAGTGCTTAACGAGTGCAAGAGAAAGTTCCATTATGACGTCGACCTGCCTTTTTATGGCGAAACTGGTACAATGTTGATGCAGAGAGTTTTAAATATGATAGCACAAAGTAGCTTACAACATATCAAGTAAACGAAATACCGGAAGAATGTTGGGTCTGTTTTGCCCGGAAATGATAACATTTATAAACATTTAGTGACTTTCACTTTGACTGGTTTAAAAACTAATAGGAAATAGCTTTCCATTATATTTTAATATGTAATTTTACGAAGAATGCGGAAGGTATTCTACATATGTTTAAAGTCGTGCTTTACTAAATGGGGAAACCAGCTTGGTACACTGTACAGTGCCGTATATTTGATGATAATAATCTTCGTAGAGCAAATGATGAGCGGTCTTTGAAGAACCCACGTCGTAAAACATATAGGTCTAACGTTCGTTTAGATGGAGCGGGTTAAATTTAAAATGTTACGTGACAACATTTGTTACACGTTAAATTCTCCTTATCTGTTTGACGAGTGGCTTACGTTTAATCAAACGTGCGCTCTGTGCATTCTGTTTAGTTTACTTCGAATCTTCCTCGACAGGTGTTAATGCAGGTGTGATGCTGATGAACGCCACTATAATGCGCATGTTCAAGTGGGAAGACCACGTGATGCGTGTCTACCACCGCTACGGCTTCCGGAACCTGCCCCTGGCGGATCAAGACATCATCAACGTTGTGCTTGCGACGAATCCACCAGGTGCGTTTCTCCTCAACGAGTTGATCGATGTTTAATGTTACCAGATTTTCAAGATAGCACATTTTCATGTAGATGCCTTTTTTGTGATTCCTTTCCGAAAACCTGCGGAATTCAAAGGCAGTGATTCGTGTCGCGTGTAGTTAGAAAGACGTGTGGTAAACTGTGCCACGTGAACTTGTGTCAGAAGGACTGGTGCGGATGTAATGGGGGTATCGGTATAAAGAAACGCACGAGAAGATGACACGAGACAATACATGCAATGAATGCGAATGAAGACGTCAAGTGAAGGCCAATAAAAATTCTGGATTGCAGCGCGGGATTGCTGCTTCGAAGGGAAATCATAGTATTGGTTTAATTAAAAGAACTACAAGATATAAAGTACATTACCCAATTATACCACTCTGTAAAGCAATAGCTAGGTGTCATTTAGAATAATGTATACACATGTGGAGGCCATACCAAAAGGGCTTAGAGATTGCTAAAAAAGTACAGACTAAACCAAGTAAAATTATTCAAAAGCTTAGACACTTAAGTTACGAAAAAAACGCCTAAGAGAATCTGATTTAACATCCATGGAAGAGGAGATTAGATAGATGTTTGTAAGATGTTAAGCGGTTATGAAATTATTGATAGAAATATTGTTCTCACTTAAGAAAGATAGAAGACACGAAGAAACATTAGTGAACGAATAGTGTAGATTAAATAGTTAATGTGGCACGCGAGAGTATTCGTCCTCACAGCAAATTATGAATTAATGTAGCGTATCACTTACGTAAATGCTACTATTGTAAATATGTTAGAAAATCGACAAATAGCTGAGAACGTCGGGTGACACGTATTGGACTCTCGATCAACCAAAGGCTTCGTGTCCACTTGCCATTTGAGGTAATGCTCTTGATGGCAAATTTGTTAGACCCTGTTACAGATCACGGACGTTGTTATGCTGTTCTCACATGTCCTGCAGAGATGGTGCGCCCGTTGAGCTGTGAGTGGAATTACAAGAACGAGCACTGCATGTTGCGAGAAGCGAGCGGCGAGTACGTGGGGCCGTGTGCGGCGGCCGACGACCGCGGCGTGTCGCTACTGCACGGGACCAACGAGGTGTTTGTACTTGACGCGGAGCCTGTCTTCAAGGCCGTGTCCGACGTCTGGATGGCGGTAATGCATCAGTCATTTCATAGGACATATGTGCAGTGTGTGTGTGTGTGTGTGTGTGTGTGTGTGTGTGTGTGTGTGTGTGTGTGTGTGTGTGTGTGTGTGTGTGTGTGTGTGTGTGTGTGTGTGTGTGTGTGTGTTCATGCTTGCGTGCGTGCGTGCGTGCGGCGTGTGTGCAGGGCGAGGGCATGCGTGCGTGTGGGTGAGTTAAAGTGCATGTATGCGTGCGGGTCTGCGTGGGGTCGTGTGCTTATTGGTAAATCCTGAAAAATTGTGTATTTGGATGCAGTTCAGTATTTAATTTGTTTTAGAAAACTGCCATTTAAATAAATACGCCACAGCCACACGCAAAGAAGTTTCAAGCAATGTTCATAATGTAACTGCTCTCGGCATATATTTTTTACCAATCATTTACCCTCTACTGTAACAAAGAGTACTTTTTTATTAATGAATTATCATTGTCCTTTTTCTAGCACTAACACTAGCATTTTAGTCATTCAATACATTAAACGAAGTAGTTTCTTAGTTAGCCAAAACCTTTCGATATATTTCCTCTCCTCCCCCTTCTCTCTCTCTCTCTCTCTCTCTCTCTCTCTCTCTCTCTCTCTCTCTCTCTCTCTCTCTCTCTCTCTCTCTCTCTCTCTCTCTCTCTCTCTCTCTCTCTCTCTCTCTCTCTCTCTCTCTCTCTCTCTCTCTCTCTCTCCTCTCTCTCTCTCTCTCTCTCTCTCTCTCTCTCTCTCTCTCTCTCTCTCTCTCTCTCTCTCTCTCTCTCTCTCTGTGTGTGTGTGTGTGTGTGTGTGTGTGTGTGTGTGTGTGTGTGTGTGTGTGTGTGTGTGTGTGTGTCATGGCCATCTTCGTTTGATTTAAAATCCGCACATTATTTGTAACTATTACTATTGTGAAGATGGAGTTGTCTGCGGAACGATGTTTGTATTTATTGATTGTTTCCTTATAACATACATATACCTTATGACATAACATGCATAAAACGGAAACATCCACGTCCATTCATGTCAAGATTCCTTTCGATGTTGTTGCAGTATGCCCTCGGCACAGATCCGTATAAGTTTCTTCTGGAGCCACTCAAACGGCGCATGGAGTCGGTCAACCGGACAAACTGCGGGGGGAAGGCTGACATCATAATCAAACGTCTCGAACAGTCGATTGCTGACGCGTTCGGGCCTCGCAAGACGTACACAGATGGGACACTGAGACACATCAAATGTTGTCATTAACACTCGCACGAATTCACGCCATGTTGCTCTATTTAAACGCATCGACCCTCGCTGCCCACCCGGGAGAATGCCACCTAAACATAATATATAACTCTCCCCCATACCGTTGAATCGAGTTTTCGCCTTTTCTTCTTTTATTCTCGAACACTATGCTTGTCTAAATAAGTGATGATTTTGCATTTAGAGAAGTTAACTTTAATGACCGATTTTCTATTAACACATTTATCCGCCTGCTGACAACTTTAGTATAATCACACGCACGCACGCACGCACGCACGCACGCAGAAACATACATGCATGTCTATACACGCGTAACTCAGCACACATACACACACATGCGACAGCTCAATTGTAGTTAATAACATTAATAAATGAGAACCATGATCAAACTAGCTTGTTGAACACGGAGGCATCACCAAATCAGCGCCGTTTATTGGTGTATAAACGTAGAAAGAGGGCACATCTTGCAAATCAGAAAGAAATTGACAGACGGAATCTGGAAGAACGTACGATTTCGACTATTTTTTAAGGATATTACGCATATGTGTTTACTTCATGCTGATGATAAAAAGAAGACGATCACCGGGGGCTCTTGGCGACCCACTCAAATCGCTTCGCGACGCATTCTTAGGTCGCGACCCAGGGGTTAAGAACAGCTGATTTACGTTAATTAAGCACTACGACAAACCAAACCGTATAGATTGTATATAACATTTACTTGATAAACGTACAAATAGAATACAAATATATCACATGCCTTAATTTTTCGACTGATATTATAAAACAAACGCGCAGTTCAAAATACACACATCTTCAATACAGCAATAGTATTGCAATAATAAGAAGTTAGTTTGGCACAACAGTCTCGTCGGCGATTACAAATATGACGTCAATGTTCATCGCCAAAACTGGGCAGTTCAGTATTCCAAGAGAACGCCAAACAAATAAGACATGGCGACATTGTCTCCACATTTGAATCAAGGACAGAGTCGGCTCGTTGAGATAAGTGATTACTTGGATACAACCTTCTCAGTTCCACACAACACTAGCTTAGTCAAATAACAGACAATGCTAATATAAACAGAACGTGAATTAACATAGCCACAAGTCAGCAATTCATCTAAATACAAATTACACTGACAGTTACACATATCGACTGAAAATAATCACCTGTATTAGAAACGTACAAGATACTAATTGCACATCACGCATTCGTTCATGCTTGTACCACGGGGTAGTCTATGGCTGGGCATGGGTTTCAACAAAAAATTATTCATTATATGTTAGAAATGGCATGGACATATTGAAATAACAGGAAGCGAATATTAATCAAACCTGAATGTGTAACGTTGAACTTTTCAAAATATTCGAATAAATATTACCTACTGGAGTATACACATATGCATATGGACGACACACTTTATCTGTCCTATTATCAACAAGTCTTATCAGAATCGATTCTAGCAAACAACGACATCCTAGTAAGTCTAGACAGTCATTTCACCAATGTCCATTTCTGGACATATCATCGGAAGATCGTGAATGAATGATGATCACTAGGCTTCTGTGGCATTCCGTATCGACACATCCTGGTCGGCGCAATAGGTAGACGTAAACGGGATGCAATTGAAGTACATGCAATTGTGGCAGTTGTTGACTGGCGCTAGATAGAAGACCATCACCAAGATGGCGAACAAGGCTACAGCAAGCAGCAAACACACAGCGACCCCAGCGAATCGACCAGCGTCAGACACGGGCGCACCACATACAGTCAAGTATGGGCGGAAGCCAAAGCACACGAGTACTCCGAACAGTAAGCCGAACAGATGGGCGAAGTTGTCGACGTCCGACAGGATCATGCCGAGGAAGAAGAGGACACCGAAGACGATGCAGAGCTTGGCGATCGTGGCTCCCGGGGCACGGTCCTTGTTCCACCGCAGCACCTCGACGAAGACAACCGCCAATACGGCGAACTGCGACCCCGACGGACCGGCCTGCGCATAACATAAAGTCAATACACTAGTGAAGTCGTTTACTTAGGCTACAATTATATACACCAAGGTGCTTAAGAATAACTTGTAGATGTGTTGAGAGTGTTCTGTTATACTGTTCTAGGTGTGTTCAGAGACTGTGCTGTATTTTCATGTGTTCTAATACTGATATTTATTAAGGGGATACATATATGTGGGTATTGAGGACTTGGTGTTGACGTTTACTGAAACTATACATATATTATATTTGCTGCTTTTCAAACATAACTATATGTCTTTATATTGCATCTGTTTCATAATATAATTTAGGGCTACAACCCCTTCGGTTGATTCTTGTGTGGTTAATACGTGCTGATTTTGGATAGGGATATGTCTTGGGAAAGCGTTTCCTGCACAAAACACAAACAACTCCATGATTGTGTTTCGTGTGACCGTACACGTTATGCTCAATTTATGACTCCGGCGTTTCTGAACAATTTTGTCCTACGATTTCTTTAACATTTCATAGCACAGTTGACATCCATTGTATGCTACACTGCGATTTATCTGAGGTGAGTTAAGACGTTACCTCGACGTGGTAGGGGATGAAGATGGCGCTAGCGAGACTTCCGGCGACTCCGCCCACCAGATAAACGATGGCCATGAACCACCATCCCGTCACCTTCTCGAAGTCCCGCATCACCGTCATCTGTAGGAACACCGTGATAGCGAGCTGCAACAGACTGCAACACACGCCAGGTCATACGCAGCTGCAACAAACTCCCACAAATGCCAGGTTACACGCACCTGTAACAGACTGCCACACACGCTGGATCGTACGCAGTTGTAGCAGATACTGTGATACAAGTCGCGTCACTGCTGCTACTGCTACTGCTACTACTAATACTAATAATAATAATTATGATTATTATTATTATTATTGTTGTTATTATCATTATGCCGTTGTTATCATACTATCCGACTCACCCTGCATGGAGGAATAGAGAGAAGAAGAGTCGATAGAACTGGTCTGGTTTCGCCGGGTCGCTGAACGCTAACATTCCGCAAATGTCTTTCATGCAATGTACCTGAGAAACAAACACGAACCACATCAGTTCCACCCATAAGAGGCTACACATAGCTGCTATTGTTGGTTTTATTACAATCGTACGAAACTGGTGAGACAAACAAAAATCACCTGCAAAGTTTAGTTAAGTCAGTAATATTTTATTCGTACAAAATATATTATGTATTTATAATACTGTTGTTAGTATAATCACCGTAATTAACGTACGTATCCTACCAACCTGCGAACAGAGCGAAGCCTCCTCATGGAAATAGCCTCTCCTGAACTCGCAATACTCCCTCGTGCTGATAATGCACTCTCCCTGGATGCCGACACAACATGGCCGCCCGACCACCTCACAGGTCATGTGATGGTTGGCGTCACTCGCCGTCACATTCAGCGCCGAGTCGCATAGCTGGAGAGAGACACTATCACGTCCATAGATGTGTGACGTACAGCACGTTCAATTTATACATGTCGTAGATCGAGACAGAGTTAAGAAAGGGTGACTCGTACATAGGTGTGTTTGTCTTATGGGGATAGGACATAATGTGACTTTCTGGCTGGCAGTAAGACAACAGAAATAAATATAGACTAAATAGTATGTGTTGTTGATAATAACCATGTCGTTGTTGACAAGTAAAAGCTTATTAAAAGGATTGAATCGTTTTAACAGATGAGACCTGAGAACACCTCACATGTTCATCTGGTGGTGAATTGATTGAATCTACCTGAACATAGCCCCCAGAGAATTAAATTTGTTAGAATGTTTAACAAGTGGCAACTCCAAGTGGAATCCCTTAACATGTGCACCGACTGCCGTGGATTTGTAAACCTACCGGCCACTCCGTGATGTCATCCTTCCACGTGAACGAACCTGTAGACGCTGGATTTTCACAGTACCTAAAGACGGACGGACCACCATTATGTCGAACGTGTATAAAATATAATCAACTGATATTCAATTGTTTAGCATTGTAATAAACTGCGCAAGTACAATGTCAACATCGATGTCAAAACGGTTCTATGAACAATATACGGTTACATCAGGGGACTTAGTCTAGAAGCATCTGCAAGAAAATGGTGCTTGTGGGATTTAGTGTTGAAAGCAAACTATCAGTGTAGATAGCTAAAGTGGATCGCAAAGACCAATAAAAGTCTTGTTAGCAATCTGGGAATATGTTCAGTCATTTCTAATGAGTGATTAAAAGTGCGTGGGAGACACTCCTTTTGAATATAATATAATATTTTTAACATGTGATATCTTAATATAAAGTTCGAGTTGCATTGCATGTCACACTGTAATATGAACGGACGGACTGAGCAAGGTTGTTAGATTAATGAAGTTGTATTATTCCAAAGATGCCACCACTTAAGACCAACGATATACCAAAAGCAATGAAATTAGCATTGGTGTTGGTGACGACAATGTTGACCATATCGAATAAACAACGACGTTTAATTATCATGACAACAAAAACGATAACTGTAGTGTTGGTTGCAAAAGACACCAGATGGCAGGCCACTCACTTGGGATCTTCGCCACACACCGAACCAGAAGTGCGGTTCTGGTAGCCGAGGTTGGATGACGTCCACTTTAGCCACGTCGACAGTGTCGGCTGTCACACAACAAAATTATCGTCAGGCGAACTATTAGACACACTAGCCCTCACCTACTTCGTATATGTCCGCATGTACACACGCACGCACACGCACACACACGCGCGCACCCACACTAACTCAATAATAATTAAAACTTTAATAAATGAGAACCACGCAGACCAAGTGTCCAACCAACCAACCAACCAAACAACCAATCAACCAACCCCCCCGACAACCAACCAACCAACAAACCAAATAAACAAACAAGTAACACAAAACAAGCAGACAGTCCACCAATGGGCGACTAAACTAGTAGGTTTTTATCTGGTATACTTGATGGTCGGTTACCATGGATCGCCTTTGTCAGTAATGTTAATAACGGTTACATTAGTATCAAACATTCCCGCATACAGTTCAAAGACTTTCCATTATATATTTGTATATGTCATAAATGTCCTTTCCGGCCAGAATTTCAACAGAATATACAACGGAACGTCTAATAGCTCCTCGTGTTTGGCATCCATTTTTGTTGGTTTGGCGGAGTTTTTGCTAGGCAACAGGTCACATGATAGACAGATCAACTGCCTGGTCTGCCATAGCTGAGTGAGAGACTGCGAGACCGGTCTACGAGCGCCACTCACCGAGCAGTCCTTCTCAAGCGTCTGTACACAGCCCGAGTTGTCGTTGTAGACACAGCAAGCCGTTTTACTCTCCTCTTCATTGTCGGCTACCAAGGCGGCCTCAATGCGAGGGTCAGGTCGCATACACGGCGTGTATTTGGCGCCTACGTGGATTAGATCAATCTGTCAACATGATTTAGCAAATTTAACAGGATTTTTAAAACAAAATAATCAAACAAAGCAAAAAATAGACGATAAGTGAACAAGCAAGATGAAAGCACCTGCTGGTGACATAGGCAAAACTAGTCATGTTTGCATGTATGATGACCTAACTTAATGTATTATAACTTATTATCACGTAGAATATCGCAATTGGTTACTTGTACAGTAAAGTTATATATGGTTCGCAACATTCATGCAAAACCATATTTTTATCCATTTGTGACAACGAGAAGAGATCAGACATTTGGGACATGTATCGAAAGTATACCGAAATCTGATAATGACCCATATGGAATAATCTGACCAAGTCCCAAAATGTTCTAAAATTGAGACAGTCCACTGCGGTTTAATAATGCAATATTAGGCCGTTTGAAATGTACCAACATCAAACAGTCCAGTGAATGCCATTTTCAGTCGATTATAAATTATATAAAAGATGATAACGTATCCTTATGATAGGTCTGTGGGATACATCCAGCATCATTAACATACCTGTCGCGGGCCAACCCACATGTTCCTTTTGTCATTGATTGACACCTGCTCTATGGACAAACTCGTCATCCGTATCTGAAAACAATAATCTGTTTAGACTCGGCAACAAACGTATAAAAATAGCATAGTTTAAATCTTTCCTGATTACTCCGTTACAGAGACCAGTTTGGTACGATGCAATATATTAACACCTATGTTGCACAACCAAGCCAATTTCTGATTATTCAAAGACAAGTTACTTTTCAAACACCATTTTGAAGTAAATGATGGCGTAGGAGTTAATATTTTGGAATTAATATTTTATTCTGATACATTATGCACATTCAGTAAATCTTAGTACAGGGTCTAATCAGCGGCAAATATCGGATCTCGGAGAGAGAACACTGGGGGCGTGTAGAAGCTTAGTTACCCATTAGTTTTCCATGCCACAATGTAGTGGCGTCACATGTTAGACCTATATAGGAAAACATAAAAACAATTCCCATATGAGGGCATGGTCAAACCCACCTTAATACCCTACAGAATGTTATCATGTCAACGAATTTAATTTACATTAAAAATACGTCAAAAAACAAGTCTACTATTTCTGAGATCAGACGGGGGAATGCGAGGGACACCACCTACCTCAGCCGTGACCTCCTTCACGTCGAGGCCGACGGGGGCGAAGCCGTACGTGGCGACCGTCACGAAGAATATCACAACCTGGATGCATGTCACCCAGTACGTGAAGTACGGACGCCTGTAGCAAACCCACAAAAATAATAATACAAAATAAAATCATTATTTTCACACATTGATAATTTCCGTAAAATATGGCTGACAACATCATCGGTTAAAATAGTGCATGTCTTAAAACCATTTTTGATTTGTAACATTTCGTATAAAACACTCACATTGGATATTAGTTCGTTTGATACACCAGCCTGCCACACAAGGCGAACATCACATGAAGACACATCATGAATTGTGTTACATTCATTTGTTATGTGACGTTAATTTGCGCTACTAGTTGACCATGGATTTTCTACAGATATCTTGGCAACACTGCTTATGATCGGTGAATTGTGGTTCATGGCTTTATTAATAAATGTTGTGAACCGTTGTATTAAGGTGACCAATAACAGTAAACCATCCAATAACAATGATGTAACATCACCGTATGTAAGCTGTGCTAGCCCCACAACTTCCTTAGTGCTTTTCGTCATGCTAAGCATATAGTGCCAACACTCTTGCTCTGGAGATCTCATAGTGGAGCTCCATAGTAAGAGCAGCAATATTTCGTGCACCTGTAATCATGCAAGACGGTGACGTCGGACATCGCACCCGATTACATGTGCTACTACTACATCTTCGAGTACAATGACAGCAGAAAGTAAGTTGTAAAGGTGCCATTTGATATATTTCGCACTGCAGATGACTGAATGTAGCCAATTCAAGCTCAACGTTTGGGACTATGGTGTGTATCGCCGCAGTCGATTGTCGTGCGGTTTTAAAACAGATGAATGTTAAAATCGACGACTGCGTCATAACGTAACAAAATAATTATGAAATATCTTAATTGCACGGCTGTGCTCGGTGTACTGAGACTATTGTACAGCGCATATTGCATACGTGTATGATATATATATATAATATATATATATATATACTATACATATATACACACATTATATATATATATGTGTGTGTGTGTGTGTGTGTGTGTGTGTGTGTGTGTGTGTGTGTGTGTGTGTGTGTGTGTGTGTGTGTGTGTGTGTGTGTGTGTGTGTGTGTGTGTGTGTGTGTGTGTGTGTGTGTGTGTGTGAAAGGTTTCAAGGCTAAAAGCAATAAACGTCATATTTGAAATTTCGCCCAAACTAGGAATAAACGTTTGTTTAAACATATGTTAAGCTATGATACTATCTAATTTATACAAAAACGCAATAAATCCCCACGAAACGACGTGCACAAAATACCGTTTGTTTTCAAAACGCGATAAGCGCAATTCGTCTTTTTTGTCAAAACGCAATATAGCCATGTTCAGCCAACCAGCACCGCCGTGACGCACGTGTAGCTACGCGGAGTGAATGCGCGCGCTTTGTGAATATACATCGTTTTAATAACAAAATCGTTTAAAATCACATTTTGTGTAACAAATGTGCATCAAATATTTCAGAGTTTGCCAACATTCCCTGTGATTGGTAATGTTTTGAATGTACATTAAAAACGCTTTGTTAAAAAACCTCAGTGCCTTTGTTCTGTTCAAACATGGTCGTGTTATCATAACATCATGTGATCGAGTTTAAACTAGTTCTATCATAACATGATGACCGCCCAAATAATGTTATGTTTTAATCGGGATTCTTTTAAACTGTGATGACCAAACGAGAGAAATCTACCTTCTTTCAACACTAGAAGAGTGTTTTGAACCTATGATGATCACACTATCGTAGTTCCGTAAACAGGGGAGTGTCCTACTGAAAACTTTCTGAGCTAACCAATACGAAAAGAGTCACTTACTTAGTGCGCTCCTTCTTGGCGGCTTCCGACTTCTTGCTTCCACCGAACAGACGCTCCAAGAGTCCCATGCCGACGGCATGACGGTCCGAGTTGTCGAACATGTCTTCGATGAAGTCCGGCACCCAGTCGTCATCATCTTCGTCGGCGGCGGCGTCGCCTTGTCGGGGAGGTCTAGACGGACGTCTGTGGTCGCCGCTAGGACCGGCCGTGTCCCGGGGCCGACTACCGCGGGCCCAGCCCTTGCTGCACACAAAACACACGGCTCTCCTGTTATTTCCCTTTCGGTTTATCCCTGATGAGAGGCTTCAACAATTGATGAGTGGACGTAATTTAACAGATGGGGTCGAGAACTGAAAGTCATGTTATATAGGGATCAACATGTTATATTCGAGAACAAAAGAACGAACGAACAAATGAAGCAGTGGGCAGATTGGTGCGCGAACGAATCAACGGAACAACGCACTGGCGACGCGATGCACGAATGAATGATCGACGAACGAACGAACGAACCAACGAACGATCCACCCGGCCAAACCTAGATATACAATACATTAGAAGTTCCTTTCATTAGTAATCTTGCCAACTTGTCTTGTCGACTTACCCTGACTGCGACTCTCTGTCGGCGTGACGTCCTGGGTGATGTGGCGCCACCTGTCGGCGACTGGGGCGAACTGTCGCCACCGGATGTGCCACCTGGGGCCTAACGATCGGAGGCAGCACGTTTTTGACGGGAATTTTGCATCCCGTGCCTAATGCCAGGTCGAAGAACAACTCTCTGGCGATGATTTCTTCTCCATTTATGCCATTGCCCTGGATTGAGTGGGCCGGGTGAATAAACACAGTCAGTGCTTAATAAACCATGTAGACTACGCGGCCAGTGCGCTCTTAGGGTAGAAAGTAATAATAGTTAACTTGTCTACCCAGCAATTATCATCTTTACATATTTGTTATTCTTAAATTCGTTCCCGCTGTCGCTGTAGCCACTTTCGGTAAAGTGAATGTGATACCAAGTGGCGCTATCTGCGTGACGATTTTACCACTCCTGTTTCCGTGTGAGGGGTCAGGATAGTGCTTGGTTACGAAAAAAAGTGCAATTTATTTTTGAGAAATGTTTTTTTTTACAAAATTCACCTGCTCTGACATAAGTGCATTTGAGTAGTCAGATTTTCCGATGTGATTGTAGAAGCTGTTGGCAGTAAAATGGTGCATTGGTAGCTGATTTTACTAAGCGGAAGGGTATTTGGCAGCAATTTGACTAGTTGACCCTTTAGCCGGATTACTGCCTGCATCCATTCGTAAATATTGACGGGTGTCACACATACAGGCATTTTACGAGAGCTAGATATATTAGATTTTGACTAAACTCGACCAACTTGTCAATGAGATGATAATAACAGCAGGTGAGAAGTTTAAGAAACTTTGTAGGTCACGTTTTCTTATAATCACACGAAACGTTAACATGGTCGCCAATGGGAAACTAACACTGTGCTGAGCCCGTGAGCAGCAAACACGTTATTAATGGTAACAAAGGCATCCTTTTGGGCATATGCATCTAAGAGTTAATAAGAACTAACCATTAGTAACTACAATAAAAAAAATTATGCTGGCAATTTCCTAGGATTACATTGTTGTAAACACATAATATAAATCACATGGGTAGCGCCAGTGTGACAGAAAGCCTGAAGTCACCAATGCCAAATCTTCCCAATTCGTCACTCGCCAAACTGGGAATACTGTTCTAATTTGCATCGCTGGATTTGTTTTGGCGCTGTAGCTGTACTAAACATATCACGTCTGCAGGATGCACTGTATGCATTGTAACAGATGATTCGAGTGTAACTCTGAATCGAAGGGAATGTGAGAAATCAACAAATGAGCTGGTATATTTATATATACATGTGGAGGAAACAGGGGCATTCACCGCAGCGTCATGATCAAATAAGCTCTGGGTCATGTCTGTTGATCAAGCAACGGGGGCGTGTCCCAATATGCCAGTCGTCGGGAACTGTGAGATTTCATTAGAATGTCCTACTTTGAAAATTAATTCTTAGTAAACCACAAGCATGATATTATTGATTGTAGTTGCGAATGATTGAATTGTATTAACTCTTTGTATAAATATGCCCACACAGTTGCGTTTTGTTTCCCTTTAAATAACAGTTACTCCAAACAACCACTTTTTCTGTTTTAGTACATCGCCAATTAGTAGATCAGAGGCCAATGGTCCAGGGAAGGGAATTCACATAAACAGAAGCGAGTGAACCTCGGTATCTGGGATGATCGAGATGAGACTACTAGGCTGCTACAAAAGTTAAGGTATTAACATATAGATAATTGTATGATGTCATCATAACGCACGATCTCCGAGCCAAGCACTCAAGTAAGCCTAACATAACCTAAGACTATTCCACTTGTCAAGTTAGGTTACTCGATTGGCAAACGTTTGTAATCTTACCACGGAAAATATAACCTTGCCTATATTGATACTGCTAAGAATGGAAGACGTGTTCATATTGTTCGGTCATCTTACGTATGCATCGAATATGCCCATGACTGTTGGTGGAATAAGAAGAAACTATGAGATCGGAGGGAACACACCGAGAGAGGCCAGCCAGAAACTTACCGCGGTAGCCTTGTGGTATTGAGCCATTGACCGAGGAGTGAAACTTCGACTGTGCAAACCAGGTTTCCGTTGAGACCTCTTCTCTCGTTTCTGTCAATAAAGATGTACAAACGAACATACAGATGTGTAGACGTTGAATAGTGATTAGGTTTTAACACACGACCCGCAACCAGTGACAAAATGCCATGCCGGAAGATTATAGACAAGTCAGAACAAAATAGCACGTGCCACAAAAAGAATCTTGTAATGAGGCCCGTAGCAGATTCTTGTAGGTATAATAAAATGTATAATTTGAGAGTTAACTAATGTGTAGAAAGACGTGAGCGTGCACGGAGAACAAGCTATTATGTCTGTTATGTCAGTGCGTGTGAATTTGTGACAATAAGACATTTTCTTTAAAAGATTATATAAAATAAACGATGTTTTTGTCGCGAATATCAACGATTGAAGCATGGGTTCTTGTGAAAATTGCGAAAAATCGAAAGGGGAGCCAAATTAACACCCATGGGGCAATAGCACACGCATACACGAACGCACGCACGCATGCACGCACTCGCATACACGGAGAGGACTGTCGTGCCAGTACGACGGTGGGGTACATGAGACGACGGCTTGACTCACAAAGTAACGAAGAAGCGCCGGCATCACGGATGGCTTCCCCACCCGCTGCTGGGGGCAGTCCCTCATCACTCGCTTCGACATCTTGCTGCTGACGTCACACTATGGGGCTGCAACAGCAACAGTGATATCAACACGGGCGATCATTCGTACGTACGATGCAACAATATCGATAACATACTTAAAGTAGATCACCATAAATATATAATTCGGACGTTCTTGATTTCTTCGTTATGATAACAAGTTGCGATCTCTTCAGTGGTGTTGCACATATACGATTATCATACACAACTAACTGCACCGGTCAAAGGAACGGCCAGTGAACTGAACGGCCACACAAACAGCCAGTTTTATGGGCTTACTTGCACAATGTTTGGAACCGGCCCTGCACGTTCGTACAGTTTACTCCACCAAGTGGTATATTGTTAAGGTTGCGACGGTGCACTTGTCTACTGGTAACATTTGTCAGATCAGGCCAAGTAATGTTACGCGAGAGCCCAGTGGCGTGTTGTGAGGCAACAAT
Organism: Paraescarpia echinospica; assembly: GCA_020002185.1. Classification (NCBI taxonomy): domain Eukaryota; kingdom Metazoa; phylum Annelida; class Polychaeta; order Sabellida; family Siboglinidae; genus Paraescarpia; species Paraescarpia echinospica. The sequence goes on along the minus strand of CM034535.1, from coordinate 74,193,060 downwards.
AGACTCATGGTCCAATCGCGATTTAACAAAATTTCCATCCAGAGAAAAGCAACCCAGATGGCAAGTGAACAAGATTACAAGGAAGTATCGAGAGTCCAACTCGTTTGTATTTATATAGATATTTATTAGTTTTGTATTAAAACATATTCACACTGCTAGCAATTAGCAGCTAATTTGTTCCATTAATTCATTCACCTGCGAGAATTAGTATATTCTTACATCTAATTTACGCTGTTCCTTTACTGTTGTAACTTTGTGTCATCTAGCTATCATTGGTATAACTGATAACAATTATTGTATAAAACAAACTTGCCTACGCATTTAATGTCGTCATATGCATATTACCTGGTGTGTCAGTTCTAGAATCTTCTTAGTTGCTCTTCCTGTATTTTTCTAACTTATAAAGTGTGTCCTTCTTACGATATAGCCTCCAAGATCGTATACCGTATTATAAACTAGTACCGACCTACCACTGCATGCAGAGGTATAATCATGTATTCTTCCTCATAAGAGCGAGATCATGCGACAACGTAATGGACCTTTTGGCTAAACCGTTACCTGTGTGATTACAATAGCCCAACAGTCATTTAAGATCTTACGATATTATATTAGTCCGTTAGCGTAACCGCAACATGGAATATCGCATTAATGCGTTGCTCAGGAAGGATCCAGGAAGGTTAATATTCCAAAAAGGACTGCGCATCGTCGCAGTATTTCTGTTGCTAATCCGAAACATGTAAGGAATGCTCGCATGAGTTTACTAAGTTCCCCAAATATATAGCATTTCGTATTGGTGCGTGGGGAAAATAACTGGGACTGCTCCTAAGGTGTTCGTTTTGTTCGTGTTTAGAATAAAGCTACAACAATGTTACGTTTATATATGACAAGCTGTTCCACAATGATACGCACTGCACAAATGTCCTAACAGATTCGATGATATAGCGAGAGTAAGATCTAAGTAATTATTCATGAATGAGCGAACAAACGAGCGAACGATAAGACTGACCGTACACGATTATCTTTAATCCCTCTCGGTTAGCTAAAGGGAAAGGTCGGTTTGGTGAAATTGTTCTGAAAAAGGCTGACTAGTTGAATGAGACGTCACACGACCATTACATTGTAACCACAATAATACAGACTAGTCAGTTAATAGAACGTTGCCGAGCGTCGGAAACAACTAAAACAGCTTTGCCTGGTCTGTAGCCTGTCTTGGTGCACAGTGAACAGGATTAAGTAATCGACTTGTATGGCTCAGATATCGTGAACTGAATGCCGCAGTAGTTGTGTCGAGGTTAAATCGTATGTTACGACCACCGAGAATTACGTTATGACCATGCATTTGTGGAATCTGTCATTCTCCTAGTCTGTGTTAATACCTGCGCTCGTTTTTTTTATCCATATCTCTTTGATGACGTAATTCTACAAGAACTTCATTAACACTGATTAAGCCTTCTTGACAAGACCGCGAAATACTATTGAGGTAGCATTTACCAATGGATAGGATAATAAAATTGTAGTAAATAAAATAAACTATCCTGAAGAGTGTTCGGTAAACATAGAAACTGTGTCTGTAAATATGCTGGTGAAAGAAAAAACAGCAATGTGGGGTATCGTATAATTGCGGATTCAACAAAATGTGACGCATTCGACACTAGAGATACCTGCGCATGATACTGGGCATTCGCTAGTGTGATCTATGACTAATGATAATGGACAACCTACAGCCTCATTAACGATAAACAAGGGACGCGTAAGCTGGCTCGGCCATGTCACGAGAGTCCAACCTAATAGACCGGCCCACCAAGCATTATGACGGACATTAACCAGTTGGGTAGAAAAAACGGACGACCGAGAATGAGGTGGCCAAACCGCCGACTGAGACTTACACCTGAAGATGGAACGACGTCAGGATGCTAGGTGCTCTTCGATCCATACAAACATGGTAACATTCTTAGGTATTGAGGAGAGGAAAAGAAACATCGGATTATCACGTACACGTTTAACATCGTCCATAACCAAAGTGTTGTCCAGCCAAAAAATATTTTAGTATCTCCTGACAGACGCACACGCACAAATCACCCTTGCAAGCTCAAACGCTTAAAAATCAACACTGAATAATACAGACTCTTCTTTCCCGGGCCTTAACCTTTTGGAACATTATGGAGGCATCATTAGTTGAGGCTAAATGCGCCTCAAAATTAAAGTAAAGATAAGTTCATATATAACTTAGCGCAGGATCCAGTCCTCAAGACTGTTCAAAGCACTTTACACTTTACTTCCTGGCAGACCTGTTCAATCGAACACCATCTCGACTTCTCTTGGAAGCATCCAAGACCAACCGTACACAACGAATCACCACTGTCTATAGCCAGGTACTCATTCATACAGCTGAGTGAACTGAAGCAATGTAGATTAAACGAACTTGCTCAAGTTTCGACACCGCCTCACACGATTCGAACCCGCGTTCTCTCAGTCGAGAGTCCAAAAACCCTAAGAAACGGAAGATCCGAGGGAGCACTTTGTTTGCCTCGTGCGTCTAAGTAAGATGATCGACTGCGTGCACTCCAGCACTGGACTGAAGGAGACATCTGCAAACTCTTACAGAGATGTTCATCCATGACTGTCAACATGTGAGACGGGGAAATAGGACACTATCATAAAAGGAACAAAAGGTGCAACGAAAAAATGTCACGTGATTAAAATTCAAAATGTAAACAGAATATAATGTGTCCTGTGAAGCCTCGTGGCGTCGTACAACAAACCCTTTTGTACACTGTACAGGTATTATTTCTTCCTGAAAAAAACCCTGGATGAAATATAAAAAAAGACTGGCGACTCCGTCAAAGCACTCAACAGTGCGTCAAATACAACAAGAAACACGACAAATATAGATAATAAGATAGCGGCGATTGTTGTTGCAAGCATTGGCTGAAATACGCCATACATCGATTGCTAACATCTACCAAGGACTGGTATCTGCCCTGTGTCATCATTGACATAAAAGACGACGACACGAGACACAAAATCTGAAGAAGTCTTTTAATTAAAGCATACTGAAGAAAATGTGCGGTGAGGAGAAAAGACGAGAACGAGGCTGGTAACGAGGCACGCTGTTTTTCGAAGCTGAGAAAAAAGATTGAAGAAGCGGATCGCAGGTTGTATGGTAGTTGTTTTAGCCAGGCTTTTTGTTGGTTGCCCTGTCCAGTATTAGGCTAGATGGAAAAACCCAGAAAAAACAGTGCTAGTGTAAAGAGCAAGCAACACGAAAAATCGTCCCAATCGACGGCACCGGATCATAACAAACATGGCCGCAACCGCGGGAGAGCCGAAAGCAAAGCCGGAAGAAGCAACGAAGACGCAGAATCTCCGGTAAGGCAAGATGATGATATAGTTGTGAGTGCCAATACCACGATCAATACTAATGAACATGACACAGACACAGATGACAATTGTGTAACTTGCGGGAAAGTTGTTACACAGGTGGACAACGGAGCCGAGTGTCAGTGGTGCAGCAGGTGGGAGCACAGTGTATGTGCAGGGCTAAACGCAACTGAATATAATATGTTATCTGGATCGTCACCCAAAATAATGTTTTTCTGTACCAAATGCCAACCTAAAGTGAACATGACCTTGAGATTCTTTAACGATGTGCGGGAAAAGCAGAACAAATTCGAGACGAGGCTGAAAGTAGTAGAACACAAGCTGGAAGTGGTTGAAGGAAACGTGGAAACCAAGATGGACGTCACCTGCTGTGCGCTAGAGGCGAGAGTAGATGAAAAGCTTTCTGAACTTGCATCAAGTGTCGAGGACAGAATCAAACCACTGAGTGAGTTAACCCAAAGCAGTATTGAGGCAGCAGTGGGAAACTACATGGGAGAAGAAAACGACAAAGCAAAAAGGCGTCTCAATGTGATAGTCCACAACATACCAGAACCAACATCGGATGAAGGACAAGAACGGAAACAACAAGACATGGATCACATGAAGTCTATCTTCGAAGAGTACCTGGGGGTGACGGCAGACATCAAGCGTGCAGTAAGGTTAGGCAAGAAAGGAACGCGACCAAGGCTGCTGATGGTGCAGGTAGGAAATGACCAGGAAAAAGCAGCCATCATGAAAAACTGTACCAAACTCCGGAATGAAAACAACCCCAGCAACATCAGGAAAGTGTTCATCACACCTGACATGACCCCAAAGGAGAGAGAGAAAGACAAGGCTCTTCGGGCAGAACTAACTGAGAAAAACATTGATTCTGGAGAAAACAGGTATATGATAAAAAACGGGAGAATAGTGCAGAGGAGGGTACGCACCCAAGAAACCCCCCCAAGCCAATGAGACACCCAAACCTGACAACGAACAGTGTAAATAATGAAGCACAAGCACAAAGTTCCATGTTTAAGTGTTATCAAGCAAATGCACAAAGTATAAAAAACAAGTTTCACGAGTTCCAAGCACAAATTCAGAGTTACGAACCGAAAATCATAGGAATCACAGAAACATGGTGCAGTTCAGATATAGGTGACTGTGAGATGAACCTGGACGCCTACAATATGTTCAGAAGTGACAGAAGGGAATCTATTGGTGGCGGAGTACTAATGTATATACACAAAGACCTACCAGCCATGCCCTGCCAAGAAATGAACAACCTGGAAATAGAAGACTCAATGTGGGTGTCAGTTAAGCTAAACAACAAAGACCAGCTGTTAGCAGGAACTGTGTATAGGACACAGAAGTCAACCGACGAGAACAACACCAGACTAATAGACGCAATAAAACATTTGCAAGAAATGCATGGATACTCACACATCCTGCTGATGGGAGACTTCAACTTTCCAGAGATTAAATGGGAAGACCACACAGTAAGTGGGAGCGAACACTCCACAGCAGCCAAGTTTTTTGATGCAACGCAAGACGCCTACCTGACTCAACACGTTGTCAAACCGACCAGACTGAGACCGGGCCAACAACCTTCTACACTTGATCTAGTGTTTTCAAATGAACAATACATGGTTGACAAAGTCACTCATCTACCACCACTGGGGTGTAGCGACCATGAGTCCTTACTGTGGACTTACACATGCTATGCAGAAGCACCAGTCAACAACAGACCAAGCGGTTCGAGAAACTACCCCAAAGGCAACTACGAAGCAATCAATGAATCCCTGAGCAAGATTGACTGGGAGAGTAAGTTTCAGGGAAACAGTGTAAACACTAATTGGACTAAACTCAAGAAGGAGATCTCAAAGGCAGTGAGAGAAAATGTCCCTCTCAGGAAACCGAAACGCAAGATGGCCAACAAACCTCCATGGTGGAGTAAACAAATGTTGAGAACAGTGAAGAGAAAGTATGACCTATACAAACGCTACAAAAGTTCGGGGCTGGACAGAGACTATACTGCATATGTCAAACAGAGAAACGAGACAAACACCAAGATTAGACAAGCACAGAAGGACTACGAGGAGAAACTAATCAACAATTTCAAGAAGGAACCAAAGAAACTCTACGGTTACCTGAGATCGAAACAGAAGGTAAAGGTGACAGTAAGCCAGCTGGAGACAGAAGACGGCAGATTAACAGAAAATGACCAGGAAAAAGCAAATGTACTGGGTGACTTTTTCAAGTCAGTGTTTGTAAATGAGGATACGTCCACCATCCCAGAATTTCAACAAAGAACAAACGAGGGTGTAGCCGACATCATATTTACAGAAGAGATTGTACACAAGAAACTACAAAGTATTCATCCCAACAAGGCGCCAGGCCCAGACGGGTTGCACCCATGGGTATTGAAAGAGTGCAGCAAAACCCTTGCCAAGCCGATGTACTGGATATTTCGCCAATCATTAGACACTGGTCAAATCCCTACAGACTGGAAACAAGCCCTAGTCACACCAATTTTCAAGAAGGGGTCAAAAGAGAAGGCCGGAAACTACCGTCCAATCAGCCTAACATCCATACCCTGCAAGACTCTGGAAGCAATCGTCAGAGAAACCATGATCAAGTTTCTCAAGGAACATAGCATCATCAACGATAACCAGCATGGGTTTCTTGAAGGAAAGTCCTGTTTGACCAACCTACTAGAGACCTTTGAGGAATGGACACGAACACTGGACGAGGGATACGGACTGGACGTCATATACCTGGACTACAAGAAAGCGTTTGACACAGTTCCTCACTACAGACTGGTAAAGAAGCTAGAAGCCTACGGCATTCGAGGCAAAGTGGTTCGATGGCTGGAAACTTTCCTGACTAATAGAACCCAGCAGGTGGTACTCAACGGAACTAAGTCAGAGTGGGCCCCCGTCACAAGTGGAGTTCCGCAGGGATCTGTCATAGGACCGCTTCTTTTTATGCTCTACGTGAATGACATCCCAGACCTGGTTCACTGCAGAATCAAGATGTTTGCCGATGACACGAAGCTGTACACAACGATCCGTAACCAGGAAGACCAAGACCAACTGCAAACTGACATTGACACCCTGGAAGACTGGAGTAAAGAGTGGTTGCTACAATTCAACCCTGAGAAATGCAAGTTAATGCAAGTGGGGAAACCACCACACAATACGTACACCATGACTCACCAGACTGGAGCCAGAGTGAACCTCGAGACGACAAAAGAGGAAAAGGACGTTGGTGTGTGGGTAACCACTAACCTAAAACCAACAGTGCAATGCCAGAAAGCAGCAAAGAAAGCCATGCAAGCTCTTGGCATGATAAAGAGAACTTTTAAGCACATGACCAAGAATTCATTTGTGACACTCTACCGGGCATACGTCCGTCCACACCTCGAGTTTTGTGTACAAGCATGGTGCCCATATCTGGCAAAGGACATCGACATCCTCGAAAAGGTACAGCGAAGAGCAACAAAGCTGGTTACTAGCATAGCAAAGCTCACATATGAACAGCGATTACAACAACTGAAACTACAATCGTTGTATTACCGACGTCAGAGAGGCGACCTTATTGAAACGTACAAAATACTTAACGGAATCGACAAAGTTGAAGCTCATCAATTCTTCCAGGAGAGGGACAGTACAGCAACACGAGGACACACGAGAAAGCTTTTCAAGCAAAGAACAAGACTGCTAGCCAGACAGAATTACTTCTCAGTTAGAGCCGTGGATCAATGGAACAGGCTCCCACAACATGTGGTAGATGCCAAGACCGTCACACAGTTTAAGGCTAGACTCGACAAGCACTGGAATAGCCTAGGATATGGGCACCAACAAAGGCCAATGGCCTAAATCAGCCCATTAACCTGTAAGTGTAAGTGTAAGAGTTCAACAATTTAATATTCACACACTGCACGACTTGGCGAACCCTATTATTTGTCACGGTGTCTTAATGACTTCCATTGCGTTACGCTCTCACACATTTCTCGCGACTGCCACAGTGCTTGGTCGTGTTGTGTCAGTTGTCGTGTACAACATTCTAGGCACGCAATAGTGCATGTGCGGTTTCGTCAGGCCGCTACGTGACACAACACGTACAGAGAGCTTCACTAAAGCACAGCGCTGAACTGATCCCGTTGTGTCAGGCAAGTGTCCAAACAAAGCGACAATACAACACCGGCCTCGTGCACTCAACGACAGCCATGTCTGGGTCCAGTTAAAAAACGTTCCCTTGGGTTCAGGGAAGGAGATCAGAATAATCACATTCATAACACACAAGGGTACTACTTACAGTTCATACATATGCGTAGATGTCTTGTCAACATTCGGTGGTATTAATATTCCAGCGCCGTGTCTTGGCTGCGACGACGCGATCGTTTTGCTGCAGCCATGACAACCGCGCTCAGGCGTGACCGCAGTATCACTGTGCGCCCAGCCGTGACGTCCAATTTAGCCGTGCAGTGGCGCCACTGTCCGACATTTTGATAGCGAGACGAGTAGGTCTAAGCTGTCGTGCTGGAGTGGGTGACAGTATCATCATTGACATTAAATGGTGTGGGGATGGCAGGCTGAGCCCCACAATATTTTCTATGGGGGCTGAAGATAGGATTAGCCCCCCCAATATTTAGGGAAGGGGGCATTTTTTATGCAGTTTTGTGTGATCCTGTAGGTGTTTAAATGGCCAGCCTCGATGGGGTGAGGGGTTGTGCAAATCGATGTTTCATGAGAGTCTCAATGTGTATTTTGACGAGCCTCAAATGTGGGTGCAAATTGAGGTTTTGGAGACCTTAAAAACGTTGGACGTTGCCGCGAAAATATATCTGCGAGGTTGCGATACCATGCAGTAGCCACCAAATCGATATATATATATTATATGTATATATATATTCATATAATATATATATAATCATATTGGACATACTCAAATACTTACTACGAACGCTTACTGAAGTGCTAACGGTAGCAGTAGCAAGCATTTGCAGCAATAGAATAAATTACCATAACAGTGGCGTCGGAACGAAATTAATATTGGAATGGCTGTGCCAGACTTCACAGTGACGTTCAAATTTTATGAACCCAAAATCACCACCTAAAACCCTTCCTATTACACCCCCCTTGAGATTTACCTAAATATCCAACTAAAATCTTCCCACTGCATCACATCGAGACTCGTAAACATCTCCAAATAATAAACCCAACTGTACCCGCAACTGCACCCCTTGATATTTAGATTTCTAAGTGATAACAAATTAACAATTTCATAAAAATGTGGCGTAAAAGTGTGTACTTTCCAAAGGGTCCTATGTTGGCGAAATTAATTATAGCGTAATATGAGCCACTACCCTTATTTGTTTAAAGGAGTTTTATAGTTTTGTATAAAATGATTATCTTACTATAAGCGCGCTGTGTTTTTGTCTAACGATGTTGTGCAAGGCTAATTAAATGGTCGTCAAGCTGTGTTGTTGTCTGGGACAAGACTCGGCGGCGCTTATCCAAAACTCGGCGGCGCGTGTCCAGTGAACTAGCACCTGCTGATGCCTGTCAGACGAATGGATTACTGCGTTGACCAGCGGTCAATGGCGCCATGTCCAGGCGCCATTTATTATGATGGCCGAAGTGAGTGCAAAGTGACACGTACCTCGCTGTGACAACTGTCCAAGTGATGACGACCCAGACACTCATGGGACACTACACAAAGTGACCACGCATCTAAAATTGAAATGACCAGTCCCCGATGCAGCCATTCAACCCGTGGTTTCTCCCTCGGGTTCACAACCACTAAGAACTTGCACAGTCCTCTCAATCGAAATAACTCTGGTTTTAAACCTTGGGTAAGTTCGTTCAACCTACGTTTTTCCAGTTCAACCAGCTGCTTGAATGAATACCTGACTATAGACAGTGGTGGATATTTGTATACAAACATGGCTGAATGTTTTCAATAGAAGTTGAGATGGTGTTGGAGTGAACAAGTCTGTCAGGGAGGAAAGTGTAAAGCGTTCTGAGGACAGGATATATATATATATGTATATATACATATAATATATGTATGTATATATATATATATATATGTTTTTTATAATATATATATATACATATATATACAACTCCCTCATAAATAGTTCTTTAATACTAGTCCGGTACATAAAATCAAGATTAGTACGTTAGCACACGTGATTTTACTAGTAACAATTGCGACTAGGTTTGATAAATAAAACAGCTACTAAACAGGTATATAAACCTGGTTGAACTGGCGGGTTACTTTTGCTAGGAGAAGAATGTATCGGCTTAAGACAAATATTCATAAACATAAATAATTAGTTACCTGCAGTTCAACCAGCATGGACAGTTATGGTGCATAGACCCGTCTTTCACTGTGGAAGTCTAAAAAATTGTTTTAGCATGACTGTGAGTCTCCTAAGATTGTATCAGTAGAGTTATTCCGCTTATCCGTCCTAAGTCATAAAGTAACAAAGAATGTAATGATCCTGTGTGTGTGTGTGCGTGCGTGCGTGCGTGTGTGTGTGTGCGCGCGTACATGTGCACCCTAATAACGTTATAATTTTGCCATTAGTTTTTAGTGTGTGCCAGACAAAAACAAACTGAACAGCATAAATGATATTACATGCTTGGCACACCCTATGTGATATTCACGTCAATCAAACGTAGCGCGCCAAATAGTGCGGACGCTTTGCTCCGCCCATTCACATTTCTTGTACCTGTGGGAACACCTGCGAGAAACACGTATATCTGGCGAGGTGATAGATCGCATCATGGACGTTACGACGTTAGTCAGCAGTGTTTCGAATCCGTAAATCAAACGTTAATTTGAAGAAAAAAAAGAGAGATCACGGTTATTTTCCATTGAAATCACCGATTAATGGCGGGATTCCACCAAATGTCAACGTTGCTGTCGCGCGCATGTAATCCTTCTGAAAACAGTCAAAATACATGCAATTTGCAAACGGAATCGAAACAGTTATTTGGATCTGCGGAATTAAGTGACGTGAGAAGGAATCGAGCAAATTCACAAAAGAAACAGCGTGTGCACATTCCACATGGACTACAAGCGCCACTGGCGGTGGCTAAGCGAAACACGCGTGAACAATTACGAGTGAAAAAGATGAACTCCGAATTCTCCCGACTGAGGAGACTCCTACCACATAAGACGCAGAATAACACTAGACTCAGCAAAGAAAATACGCTGGTACTTGCTACCAAATACATCCGCCAACTGCGAAGAATGGTGGCGGAACATGACGACACCTGTTGGCACATACAAACAGCGTCTTATAGTGCTGGCGTTAGTCAACAGGTGACGACACACCTCTGGCAGGAAGACAAAACGGATTGTCGGAATTTTTGTACTGATACGACGCACGCAAATTATGTGAACACGGCTCACCAGGTAAGTGCATAATATGTTGTGGTCTATGTTGTTTAATAACATTCAACCGTGAATACTAATTATGGCATTCCCAGTGTCAAGTCCAGTTTACGAGTAAAAAATATAAATAAATTGGTCTACTGTAAGTTCGATCTACAAGCACAGTACTATTACTAATTTAGTACAACCTTATATATAGTAGTTACATAATTATAAAACCTGCGCTAGTTACACGAGCGATTAATTGTCCCACGACACATTTTCTTGCAAGACCAAACGGATGCATGAACGTATCGAGAAATGACGCGTCCCTTTTTTCACGAGACGCTGTCATCAGAAAATCGCACAATTAATTGCTCGTGGAACCACAAACCAGCAAAGGTTTTATAGTATCTATATATTGCCTTTAGGCAACACCCTCAGTGTGGTTTACAATAGTAATGTGAAATAAACATGCCAGCGAATTATTATTATCATGTACAACACATGGGAGTGTGGTGCAAGATCTGGGGCATTGATTAACATTGTATTAATATAATGTTAATTAACACTATATACCAGACTGCTTTGTATGCCTTATGTGTTCTTTGCGTGTGTGTATGTGCGCATGCGCGTTATTGGTCTTGCTATTATAATGTTACCCGATCAACCATAATATGTATTTCTGTTCATTATATAAATACACACTGCATATGTTGTCATAGGAGCAGTTGACTTTAGCCACGTCATCGCCAGACTGGACTCACTTGACGTACACACAATCTGTTCACACCAATGAACAAGAAACCTATGTGGAAACAACACAGCGTCATGACATCCTTTACCCGACAGACGATCACGTGGATTGTACTTTGTGGTAAGGAGCAGGAAGAATTGTTCAGAACGCAGTCGCACACAAGTCACTGCTATTAGGGTGGACAGATGAGAACCGCCCAAGGCTATCGCATACAGACGGTGGCAGATACAAGTTGAGCACATGAAGTAGCATTCGTCTCCGTGGAGCAGTTATATTTGCATGGTATTAACCACGAATTGAATAAACTACCATTGTTTGGCATAAATTGTATCCATTGACTGTTGTCTTATTTCACAGATGCGATGCAAACTGTTGACAACAAATTATAAACTTCATAAATTAGAAACTTTAATTTTTCATATCCAAGAATCATGTTAAATTACAGTAATAATATAAACTTCATAGATTTATTTCACCATTTCTGACGTCATTGTTATTACAAATATCACTGAAGTTGAACGAAGTGCTACATTTAGGATGTGTTGTTGACCAAAGGGTGTGGACATACTAAGAGTTGTGACCAAACAACATATATAATACTCACTTAGTACTGTAGTCTAGATGATAAAAGACAAGGCCATCTGTACAAACACTGGTACATTAATAAAAACTGCAGGCTTCACATTTTCATCACAAAATGGGATCTTAAAAGAAGTGTAATGCTTACAAATGGACCAGGACCCATTCTGAGTAGTTGACAAATCTAAAGCTTTACAGTTAGCAAGAATAACAAATTAATTACAATACATATATATATAACAAAGAGCATTTTATTAACGGTTTAATAACAAATAATGCATTGCAGACATAATAGGCACACATGTTACTAAATTATGCACAGCATATGTATATACACAGGCATATAAAGCCACACAGCGACAAGGTGGAAAAATAAAAATGTGCATAAGAAAGCTGTTTCTGTGCTAGAACCTCATGAAAGTAGCTATTTTATAGTCATATTGAGAAACATTACATGGACTAACAACAGCATATGGCTAACATGAAAATACAGATTCTACAGGTGCATTAAAGCTTAATTAACTTATAAATACTGTACTACACAGCAGTCAAAGACATCATGGTAAACAGGTACAATGGGGCAAAGGCAAATTGTAGCGATATATACTGTTCTTAAACGTCTGAAGTAGTTCACTTAAAGAAACCAAACAGAGCTTTAATTTTGCATAACATTTGTAGATGGATGACTGTTAAATTAAGATGAGCAATCACTAAATTAAGATGAGCAATCACTAAATTAAGATGAGCAATCGCTAAATTAAGATGAGCAATCACTAAATTAAGATGAGCAATCACTAAATTAAGATGAGCAATCACTAAATTAAGATGAGCAATCACTAAATTAAGATGAGCAATCACTAAATTAAGATGAGCAATCACTAAATTACGAATGAGCAGTAAACAAGTGTATTACATTCTTGTCACATCGGAACTTGCAAGCTGTTCTATAAAAAGTTGTCAACCATTTTTGACAGTATAAATAAAGTATGTATGTAGTGTATACATTACACATTAAAAACCAGCGAGTGGACCCTGTTCTTGAATAAATGATTATGTTTTGGCTTCCTTACATTCTATATACATAGGAGATCTACAAAAGGCAACAATATGAGCAACTGACGAATACGAATGATAGTAATCTTAAATAAAATATATCCAATCTGTACATAAAAGATATACACATCAGTGCACTCACTTATATCATTATCCTGTAAACAAGTTTTAGAAATTAATTAACATCCACATATTACGTAAGAAAATATTTGCATTTCACAAACTGCGTTTGCATACAACAGTGACAATATTTATGCTATGAAGATGCAGTGGCTTTGAGCTTATGTAATAATTGGTGTATATAAAATTTTCTAGCCACATCAGACTATATATGCAATACTTGCACAAGTGATATCTATTATATAACTTACATAATCAAGTTGTTTTTACAATAGGAAGCATTGACTGCATTTGCGACAACAGAACCATGCAGTACAGATCACGCTTACTGTACACTGACAATACTTATTACAGCTATCAATAAAGCCGTCATTTTCAGATGGCAGCTATATTACATCCATCCAATAAAATGAACCTTTCTGGCTGGCTCTCTTTATCAATCATTCAGAAATGGACAAGTTTGATCTGTACAGATTTAATTCAATGCAGTTTCTTGAGAGGTAATCACATCAAATATCATATCCTTAGAGACTGGAACATCAATCGATTCAAGAAACTGAACACTGTTTAAAAACATGATCATATTTGATGGATATTAACAATCAACTGTAGGATTAAATTAGTTATGTACAATTAGTTGGCTCAGTTAACTAGTCACTTTCTATGTGACATAGTCAGTATCTACTTGACATAGTCAGTATCTACTTGACATAGTCGGTATCTACTTGACATAGTCGGTATCTACTTGACATAGTGGTCTGCTATTTTCTTCCTACTTGCTCCAGTGATCACTCTACAAACTGCTTCATCTTTACTACTGCGTAGTCAATTTTTTACCCACAATGTGCCTGTATGATGTCTTAATTTGTGAGAAAACATTACAATAAATGTCTTGCTGTAGAACTAATAACTAAAACACTATTGTTAACACCAGTAACAGCATATCTGCATAATACTGGTCTACATGTGAAGCTACTCATGCGATAACTTTCGATCACTCACAGGATTGCTTATACAATCACGTAAAATAACTTCTGTGGCATTACAAATCTGAAGAAAAAAATGTTGTCTTGGTAATATGAATTTCACAAAATATAACTTATTCTGTGGTAGTAATCTCATTCACAACTCATGGCAGAATTACTGGACCTAAGGCACCAGCTCAACCATTGCGCACTCGAACAACTGCATAGAATCGACACAAATCCATAACTGTGAGCGCAGGCAACATTTATCGACTCAAAAATATGGAAGCACAAAATTAGTGTAAACTACAAGTTTGTCGCACACACAGACGCATTAGTACGTCTCCGTCTTGTACTCTATGTTCACCTCCATGCTCTTACAGAACTTGGACGTGAACGGTATACAATTGAAGTACTGGCAGCCAGGACAGTCGTAGATGGGCGAGACATAGAAAAGAACAACGAGCATCGCGAAGAAGCCACACGTGATGAAGAGACAGACAATGATGCCAATCAGTTTGCTGCGTCGGTCGTACTTGCCGAACGTGAGGTAGGGCAGGAGGGCGAATGAGAGGAGGAAACCAACAACGAAGCCGATGAGGTGTGCGTAGTTGTCGACGAACGGCAGGAGGCCGATGAGAAAGAGGAGGAGCAAGAGTAGGAGGAGCCGACCGAGAGCTCTCAGAGGATGCTGCAGGATCTGGTAGTTCTGGATGACCTCTGTGAAGAGGCACGCGAGAATGCCGAACTGTGACCCAGCTGGCCCGGCCTGCAATGACAGACACAACACAGACCTTCACCTCCTGACATGGCAAGACAGATAATAAGGCCAAATGAATGATGTTTATTAAAGAGATTAAGTTAAAGAGAGAGAAATGTGGGCTCTACATCCCAAGGCAAGGCCTGTGACTGAGCCCATACTAGTCTCCTGCACCTCTGGATGACAGAGCCCACATTTCGGCATATACAACATTAGCAGTTTTGTTATAGATATATTATTCACATGTGCCAAATCTACCAGTTACAATGTATTTCAAAATCTAACAACAAGTGACTGATGAACTTGCAGGGTTGGCGCATTTTTCCCACCCTGGTAAATACCGGGCGGGAAATACCGGTAAATGCCGTCTTGGGGAAAAACCCTCAACTAGTGGTAAAAACCGTGATAAATGGGAAAAACGTTTATAAGTATTATATTTGGAGCTGTATTGCAATAAAAGCTAATGTACCATCCCCAGAATGATACTGGACAAACATAGTGTAGTTTGACTAAAAACTGCTACAAATAAATAAAGTTGCCTTATCTGCTTATATTGCATAACCCATGGCAATGCTGTTGGCTACAGTTGCCCACTGACCATGACGTTTAGATATGGGTATTACTGTGTGTTATTTATTAGCATTTTCATGTCACTCCATTTTTTTTTGACCAGCTTTAGGTTGCTGTCAACAGTCTGGCACCAGTTCATTCTCTATTAAAAAAACACCTTGAATTTAGTATCTGTCATTGCGTATGGACCCTGATAAGTACCTGCCAATGTCCAAAGCTCAACATTTCGTTGTTCTTTAACCACATTGCAAACTGACACCTGACAATACGAGACAACACTAGTACAGGCTATCTGACTTCATCTCCATACTTCTTTAGAAGAAGACCCAGACAGCAGCACTTGGCACTGTCCTTGTGAGAGTGACAATGACATTTATTTACTAACTGAATATTTTACTCTTCCATGTATGTCATGGATTTCCTGGCATACACAAACACAAGGATTAGGCCTGGACTGGTAACCAGTATTTGCTCTCAATATTAATTATCTTTCCAACTGGACTAGGTTTAGTTACAGGAACTAACAAATGTTAATCTCAGTTATGGACTTATTATATACCGGGTATTTCCCGCTGCCCTGTCTAAAATCAGTTTGTCCCAGAAACATGCTAACCCTGTGATGAAGTTCACTGATAGCATTCAAAATGTCACAGAAACCAGGTAGATTGACCACAAAATAAGCAAAAGAATAGCGATTAGAATCACCCAGTCTTGTAAACCTGTTCATTGACACTCACCTCGACGTGGTATGGCAGGAAGATGGCACTGGAGAGACTGCCAGCGATGCCACTGCCTATATAGATGATGCCGATACGGAGCCAGCCTGTCAGCTTCTCTATGTCCCTCATGATGAACACTTGGAAGAGGACAGTGATGACCAGCTGCATCAGGCTGCAACACCACATGCTCACATCATTGTTCATTCTCTACTTCAATGTACTGCATGTGGGTAGGCTTAAAAACCTATATTTGAAATTCTTTACATGTGTTTGCCTAATGCTAAATAAAACCATTGTATTTTTGTTCATTCTCGACTGCAATATACTGTACAGGGGTAGCGTTAAAAAACTTATATATTTGGATAATATATATTTGAAATTCTTTACATGCGTTTGCATAATGCTGAATAAAACCATTGTATTTCATAATCACATTTGATGTAGTGATTTTGACTAAATGAAATATATATAAAACGTTTATTATCACAGTCATGAAAGTCATGTCATAGCCACGGCAACTGTAGCAGATTAAAATATAACACACTTGTAGCTTGTCTGCTGAGAACAATGTCCAGTTAAGAGCTACCATCTCTTCCCAGTACTCAAACATCCAAGTTACAATGAAAACATAACAGTTTATAAATGCCATGGTTGCAGTAATCATTAATGTTGCATTACCAACATCACACCAGGACTGTGAACGAGAGCTATGTGCAAAAATGGCAAACATTAAATTGTTAGTCCACTTAGTCATGATGCAACAAAATGAACAAGATGCAAGAACATGTCATGAAAACGTAGATATAGAGCAAGAGGGTGGCACTGAGAAAACACAAGCTCACATTCATCCTGGCCTCTCACTGTGCTGTTGAACTAGTTACAGTTCCTGCAATGTCTCGTGGAAACAGCAGATAGATAAAGTAACATATTTCTATTGAATTATTTCAGGACTGTATATACTGTTTTTGGTGATCTGAATATTTCGGCCACCTCGCATGGCCTTCTTCATACGTAGTTACTTCTTTTTTGAAAGGAACTATGTACAGTATCAAGAACCGAGAAACTGGATCTTCTACCCATTCAAGGATATTTCAGGACCGTTTTACAGTTCTAATAATGTAGTAGGACAATGATTTGTTGCCAAAGCTAGATGTGTCATCTCTTACCCTGCATGCAGGAAAAGTGACGTCCACAGTCGATAGAACTGGTCGGGTCTGGCAGGATTGGCAAATGGTATCATTCCGCAGATCTCATTCATACACGAGATCTAAAATAATAAAATTAGAGTATAATTAAAATACAAGGATGTAATTAAAACACAGGAACTGTGACTAGTTGTGCCACTGAAAAAATGAATGCAGTGCAAGTTTTTTGTCTCAAATACTAATGACAATGTAAACCCCTAAACAAAGATAATGACTTCCTCCATGACAATTTCAGGGAGGAAGGGAGGTCTAATTCTAATGGACAATGTTCAAGTTCTTTATTTCCAATTGAAAAAAGAACAAAGTAAATGTATATAACATGTGTACATATGATAAATATCTGAATTTCATATGGAAAGGGAGAAAGTTGAAGCATTCCGCTTATTTATATTAGCACTTCTCCAAAAATGTGACCCAGTCGTAACTTTTACAGAACGAAGATGCAATCGATAACAATTACATGTTTTGTTAGCTGGCATAGTAGTGATACCTGTAATCATATTTTTGGGTTCTGTAATTGAAAATGTGATCAGCCAGACCAATTATAGATGCTGGTAATCATTGGGTAGACTTACTTGGGAGCAAAGAGTTGCCTCCTCGTGGAAGTAGCCGTGACGGAACTGGCAGTACTCGCGTGTTGTGATGACACAGCGACCGTGGATGCCCACGCAGCATGGCCGACCAGCCAACTTACATGACATGTGCTTTTCAGACGAGTTGGAACTCGCTTGACAGATCTACGGCGACAACAGAGACTTACTCCATAAATATGTAGTGTTAGGGTGTGTGTGTGTGTGTGTGTGTGTGCGCCTGGTGTGTGTGTGTGTGCCTGGTGTGTGTGTGTGCTTGTGCGTGCTTGGTGTGTGCGAGTGATGTGTGTGCCTGGTGTGTGTGTGCACGTGCGACTGTGTTTGAGACTGCGGGCAACTGTGCGTGGGTGTGTGCATTTGTGTATGTGTGTGTGCAATTGTGTGTGTGTGTGCATGTGTGTGCATGTGTGTGTTTGCATCTGTGTTTTGTGTGTGCATATATCTGTGTGTGTTTTGTATGCGTGCATATTGTGAATGTGTGCAACCGTGCATTAGTATGAATGTACACGTGTTGCGGATGTGTGTGCATTTGTGTGTTGTGAACACGTGTGCATGAGCATGCCTTTGTGCATGTGTACATTTCCTTATAATCCACCACTACGTGTTCACTGCTTCTAGGACTTTCTATTAATATTGTCACATGAGGAAACTTCACGAACAAATTGCAGCCCTTTTTCTTATATACTAACATAGAAACTTTAGTTCAGAACACAAATAATGCAGTAACACATCAAGACATCAACAGAGTGGTCCACTATAATCCACCTTTATCCTCAACACTCACCAGAATAACATGAAAATGATCACAATATTTGCAATTTAAAAAAAAAAAAAAAATTAGATTGTTCGGTAGAGTACACATAGTGTGAGGTGTCATAAAGGACAGATCGCCTACCGGCCACGTTGTGATGTTCTTTGACCAGACATATGCTCCCGTTGATGTTGGCTTTGTGCAGTACCTGTGATCCACAGCCAAACATGTCACCTTCTCCATTGTGATATAAAATATTTATCGTGCAACCATCAGACATTGTTTGGAAATGTAGAAACAAGGCATTAACATTATGAGGATGGTAATTTTAATTTTATTACAAATTAAATTACTGTTTCATCCATGTAAATGTATTTTACCAATGAATAAAATTAAGAAAGTTGCCACTAAAACACATTTTGTCCAGCAAAATTTATCCTATTACTGATAAGTTGTCAATGTAAATGTATTTTAATGAATTAATATAGTTATGTTACTAAAACATATTTCCTCTATATCTTCAAATTATGAAATCAAAGCAGGGAAACAATGGTTGCACTCAATCATTATGCATCAATATTTTAACTTACAACAATTTTACTTAAATAAACATATTTCATGTATTATATATACTGGGGGGGTAAGCACATTAAAAAACCCATCAAATTACAAATATGTAATGATATATAATTCAAAGCCAATTACAACACACCAATTACATATCAAAATAACAGTCAATATCAATATGTCAACAGAGAAACCATATAAATACTGAATGCCAAAAATAGCATGCTTTTAGAGCAGTTTTATTTAACAAATGTAATTTCAAACATAGTCATCCATTCAATGTACATACAGAGTACATTTTAAAGAAAGAATTTAAAGTTTTTAAAAGCTAACCAGTTATGTGTAATTTAAAAACTGTTCGCCAAACCAATTACTTACAAAAAACATACTGTAATGACTGTATGGGTACAGACACATAAAAATAATATATGTCTGAAAACGTACAGTACAGAATTTTTTTTTTATAGATTTTTAGGGTGTATGAAAACAGATACAGGGACCATGGTAATACAAGCTGCAATTCCAGAATTTGTGTTTCAATTCATCAGACATAGAACCAAGTACTAGAATCTTAGGAAGGTGATACTGACTTTGGGTCTTGGCCACAGACTGTGCCCGACTGAATGTGGCCATCAGGTTGAGCATATCTCGTCCTATTCAACCATGTTGACAACACTTGCTGCAACCAAAAAAAGACTATTTCGTCCTGTTCAACCATGTTAACAACACTGCGAGGCCTTCCAGAATAACATTTGTTTACGATTACCCGCTTTCAAATTGCATGGTAGGTAGGACAGATTTTATTTCTTTTATTAAAAATTTATAGTTACCCGGGTACTGCGTATTGATTTTGGGCTTCATCAACCCTTTTGACTTTATGCGCCTCTGAACGTGGTTTCCAAGGATTTAGGCGCACTAGAAGTTACATTATTATTATTTTCCTTGGAGGGAAATATTCTATAGTCGGTAGGCATTTTAGTATTTTCATGGTAATTTCTTGTTCCGGCCACAACGAAGTGGTGATCCATTTGCAAAGCCAGTAAAGAGGCGTTACATTTGACAAATTGTTGTCTTCAACTTCTACCTACCGAGCATTCTTTGTAGACAGTCTGCAGACAGCCGGAGCCGTCATTGCGCACACAGCAGGCCGTGCGACTCTCCGTGCTGCGTGCGTCATCCAGCAGTCTCTCTACATTGGCATCCTTGCGCATGCAGGGTGAGTACTTGGCTCCCATGTGAATGAGATCAGCCTGGCGCGGTCCAATCCACAGGTTCTCTCTCTCAAAGTAAGACACCTTCTCGATGGCCAGGTTAGGTTTGATCACCTGTAGCAGCAGTCAGGGATGTGAGCAGGTGGACAACAGGTGAAGTCAGGGATGTGAGCAGGTGGACAACAGGTGAAGTCAGGGATGTGAGCAGGTGGACAACAGGTGAAGTCAGGGATGTGAGCAGGTGGACAACAGGTGACGTCAGGGATGTGAGCAGGTGGACAACAGGTGAAGTCAGGGATGTGAGCAGGTGGACAACAGGTGATGTCAGGGATGTGAGCAGGTGGACAACAGGTGAAGTCAGGGATGTGAGCAGGTGGACAACAGGTGAAGTCAGGGATGTGAGCAGGTGGACAACAGGTGAAGTCAGGGATGTGAGCAGGTGGACAACAGGTGAAGTCAGGGATGTGAGCAGGTGGACAGCAGGTGAAGTCAGGGATGTGAGCAGGTGGACAACAGGTGAAGTCAGGGATGTGAGCAGGTGGACAACAGGTGAAATCTGACAATTCAATTTAACGTGTGTATGTGTGTGTGTGCGTGCGTGCGTGTGCATGTGTGGTGTGCATATGTCAGTGTGTGCGTGAGGTATGTTAACACTTTTTCTTGTAGGTGGTTTACATATCAGGTGCTAAATTTTCAGGGATCTATCTATGACCGTCCAGAACAAAAGTAATGCCTTTATTTTTTCTATGTAAAAGTACATCATATCACGACAAGCAACCAGTTTATTGTTTACTTTACAGACACTTGCTAATTTCAACATCTTAAAACGAGGCACTGTAGTGATATAGAAAGCTATTGAAGTGTAAAGTTACCTCTGCAGAAATCTGGCGCTCTTCAATGCCAATCGGCGCAAATCCATAGACGCTAACAGCAATGATGTAGACAACAACTTGTACAAAGGTTACCCACCACGTGAAGTAGGCCCTGGAACCAGCACAATCACAGTTGATGTATATCACATAACCAATACTGTAATCAGTCAGAGTGGAAGTTTATTATGTACCCAATACAGTGACCACTCACAGACCTGCCTACCCCAAAAACTTCCTGTCAGTAATCCATCTTCCCAGTTACACTGGTTTTCAGGAATTTAGGCCTGCTGTCAGTATTAGTTCAGAACAGATGTTGTCAGGAAAAGAACACCACTGTCAGTAATACTTTAATACTGTGACTATGACGATAGTTGCACCCAAAACATAATTGTTTCTAATAAACTATGAGGTGTTTTGAAGCGTTCAGTTAAAAAGGTAAGGTAGATGTTCATGACCAGCATTGATGGAAATCAAACGTGAAGAAGCGTAACTGTAATGCAAATGTGTCTATACACACTGTAATTCTGATTTTATGTAAATTTAAAAAACAGCACGCTGACTACAAAAACATGACAAATTATAACAATGCGTCATGTCATTGTCTATTTGTGATCTCATTAGGATTAAAATTAGTAGCCGGTATATCTAGACTAGCCTATAATAATCTGGCCAGATCAAAGCCGTGCCAGGGGACGGCAAAATCTTTACGTTACGCTAGTCATCGTCTAGTCTACTCAACTCTACTATATAAGCCTATCCCTGTAAATGATTGACTGCACTCAATAAATACAGTCTTAGTACCGTCAGTTCATCTGACACTACAAGTACAACACCCACTACTCTGTCATTAGTACTAGTCTAACGACGTAGTCAGTACCTGCATTCGTCCCGGCCACCATGTAAAATAAAAAAAATTCGCGTATATGGCAGTATGTAAAGCCGACCTCCTTCTTTGAACTTGACAGTATGGGCCATGTCTGCATGTATGCTATTATAAACATTTGCAGCACACGTTTCTTCTTGGCTGGTGGTATTGTGCCGTTTCGATCTCCGCCATCATTTCATGCTGTGTCACTTCTTTTTGTTTGAGAGCGGAAATGCGAATTTGTCGTAACGCTGTTTCCTATTGGTCAGATTACGACCAGAAGCAACGAATGAAAAACCATATCAATGATTCCGGACAATCCGGAATGGTAGGCGTAATGCACTCAGGATGGAGTATATTATGCATCCAATACAGCGACCGCTCAGGGTTTACAACAATTAATTCACTAATTAATCACTCAGTGTGTGTATTAAATTAGCATAACTTAGCAATAGAAACTATTGTTTACCTGTGGTCATCCTTTTCAATGGTGTCCATCTGTTCTTTGATGTTGCTGTCCATCTTGTCTCGTCGATACGTCCGGTTGAAGAACTCGCCCACGACACCCTTGCCAATCTCCCGTCGATCTGAGTTGTCAAATGCCATGTCTAGGACTTCGTTTTTGATCCGAGACATGCCTTCAAACGACAGGTCGGTGGTGTCAATGGTAGGCTGGAGGGCATCTCTTGGTTGGGGCGCTACTTGCCAGCCACTCTTGGTGTGTCTGCAGGCAGGACATTCAACATTCACACACCAGGTCATCATTGGACTGATTGGGAGGGGGTTGTAGTCTACACTGGCGGTGACAGTCTACAGTGGCAGTTAGTCTACACCGGCGGTTATAGTCCACATTGGTGGTTATAGTCTAGACTGCCAGATATAGTCTACAGCAGGTGCGGCAACCTTTTTGAATGGAGTGCCAAATAAGTGACTTGGGCTTGGTCAGCAGGCCACATATTTATTTCTTAACATGTGTTATCACTAACACAACCTTCATGGAATCTGGCGCATTATGCTATGATACGTATACAGTATCTATATTGACATCCTAGCCCATATGTGTTGAAGCTGAACTTACACATTTTGGCAGTGTAAAAATAACGAGTTGTTATTATTACGTAACATGACAGGCTAATTTTGAACACATTCCTTAGTAAAAATACACATAATTCAAGGTCTGCGTTGTCGTCATGCAACTGACATTTTGACCAAGTGTCCCAGGTCCAAGTTAGTTTGGCATGTGTAATCAGTTTCAGAAAATGTTCCGACAGCAAGTGCGTTTGGTTGCAAGATACACCTCACTGAATGTTAATTAGAGTGCTACAGAGCCACGGTACATTTTAGTGAACTTCATCTACACAACTTCTTGTGAGTTGTTGACTATAATGGGCTGAAAAATAAGAGCAATTATGAGCTCAAATATCTGTAAAACACTCTGCAAACTCCCGTTTCAGCGGTTCAATGAATGCTTCGTACGTGTCCAGCCTTTCTGGTTCATTTCAAGACTCTTGAGAAATGCAATAGTTGTGTCTCCCACACAATTGCAATGTGATATTGAAAGCGGAAACGGACTTGAAGAGTTTGTTGGTTAGATCTTGTCGTCCCTTGTGTTGAACATTCAATAGATTGTTGGTTAGATCTTGTCGTCCCTTGTGTTGAACATTCAATAGATTGTTGGTTAGATCTTGTCGTCCCTTGTGTTGAACATTCAATAGATTGTTGGTTAGATCTTGTCGTCCCTTGTGTTGAACATTCAATAGATTACGCATGCGCCACGATGTCGACAAGAACTGAAAAGTAGCATATGCGGGTCAGTGATGTGCGGTAGGTTTTACATCTCGAAATGTCTGCATGAACAAGCTAATTCCATGTCACAGCTTATTTCATACTCTGCATGGCACCTCACCCCAGCCAGCGTAGAAGTACAGGGGATCTTTATACTGTGCAGTCATCTCTGCCTGATGGTGCTTGAACTGCTGGTTTAAGCCACAAATGCGAACATAGTTCACGTCCATCATGACGGCGCTTAGTACCTTTTCCCTTTTCAACGATTTGCTACACAGGCTTTGTTGTGGGAGAGATAATGCAATGTGCCTGAAGTGTGACACCTGCATTGTATGAAACCTACCCAATCAGCGAAACAAGTCCTTTTGTTCTTCCTCCCATGGAAAGTGCACCATGCAAATGTACATATTGTCATCCTGCAGAACACATTGTGTGCAATGTGGGTTTTAGTCCGCGGACTGCATGAAATAACGTTGACAACCTGCAGCTGGCCCGCAGGTTGTCGACCCCTGGTCTACGGTGTACTCTACCACGGTGGTTTATTTTACACTGGTGGTTACGCTCTTATTTTTGGAGAGTTTAGATCCAGGGATCACTTGCACTAATCATTCTTTTATATCAACAAACAAAGTCACTGATTAAATCACTGACCAAGTTGTTGACTAAGTCACTGACCAAGTGGTTGATTAAGTCACTTATGTGGTCACATATGTGGTCAGTAAGACAGTAATGTAGTCAATAATTTGGTCAGTGACTTAGTCAGTATTTACTCAACAACTTGGTTAGTGACTGACTAAATCACTGACTAAGTTACTGACTAAGTTACTGACCAAGTCACTGAATAAGCCACGCTTGGACTAATATTTACAAAAACATCACTGAAGCAGTTTCTGATGTTTTTTATTTAAAAGAATTGTTGCTCTTAAACTGAGCACAGACTATGCCCCCCCTCCCCGTCTTCTACCTGAGGTCGAAGTGAAACACCTCCCCTGGTGGCAGACTTGGTGGCATCTCGGGCATTCTCGGTGGCCCCACCAGGAGGCCGTCTGTCTCGTCCTCATCTGGCTTTGGCGTAAGTGATGGAGTGAATGGCTCGAGCTCATCCTGTCTTGCAGCCAGCGACTGAGAGTCTATGCTGCCACCTGTACACAGCATAACAACAAGTGAAAAGTAATGATCAGTTGATTTACAGATCATTGTCCAGTCCTTGGGACTGCTCACAGTGTTTTACACTTCATTCCATCTCGATTTCTATGGGAATCATTCAGCCACACTGCAATTACTGTGCAAAACAATTTGTACACAAATAATCAATGTTGTCTATAAATGGATACTCATTTATAGAGCTGACAGGAATTGACAGAACCAGAATATTATGTTATAATCAAAATTACATACATGAAGTTAATCAAGCGTCGCCTTAGAATCAATATTTACATAAAATACATATAAACATTTATATTCACATTTCAGATTGACAGTCTTTCTCACATGCAGCATTCATTTAAACAACTTTACCCTTTGTTTTTGTTGCAAAAAACACATTTGAGCCAGAATCTCAATAAGAAATATGACAGAATGTCCAACAACTTAATATTTGCTGCAGCCATTTTAGTTGGACCAGGTTGCTAGGCAACCATTGACATAATCTGTCAATTGATGAGTGGGTCCATAAACTACAGATGGAATGATACAAATAAATGAATGATCCAATTAAAGATGAAAAGTTCATTTTTGGCTTGTTTGCTGAACTAGACACAATTTTAAATGTGATTGACTGACCCTGAACTCTAGAGATGAAATAATAAACATGAAACCCAGCTGGTCGTAGAACAAGAGACAGATTAATAAACATGAATGAATGGCTGGTTTCTGAACAAAACACGGACTAACAAACAGGAATGACAATTTGATAACTAAACTGCAGATGAAATTATAAAAACATCCGTGGAAAATGGAAATATAAAAATATTGTCGAATTGGTAACAACTGTACTGAACTTGACAACAAAGTCATTTTGTATTGTTTTGAACATGGAGTGATTGCACATCGAACTCAGTCATAAAAATATAATTACCCTCAGACAGCTTAGAGCGTTCGGCAATGGTTTGAAGGGTAGAGGGGGCGTCGAAGAAGGTGGAGCTGGGGGTATAGGGCGGGGGGAAGGGCGACAGTGGAGGACTGTCGAAAAAGACATCATCCATGTAGTCATACTCGGTCTCTGGCGTGACGAGACCCTGCAACATTTGGATTGCACAGTGAAATTAACATCACGTGCGTTCATGGCTCAATATCATAATTACACCCGAACCTTACTTTATGATCACCTCAGTTATACAGCCACCTCACAATTAAGGTCACCCTAGGACAGTCTCAAATTATTTCTGTAACACCAAAGTACAAGAAATGAGTCTCACTAATACGGTCACCTTGCCATCCAGGTCACTTGTGTCCAGTGCCAAGGGTGACCTTAATAGAGAGGTTGCCCCGTCTATGACTGTGCCTAGTATTATACTCTTCCTTCTAAATAGATATATGTTCACTGTCCCAATTTTGTCAGCTTGATAATCTGTTTAAATAATTTCTGGACCGGCTGAATCATGTATACTCGGTAGCCCTTAAACTTTAAAATGTTAATAAACACTGACGTCTGACAAGAAATGCATAAAATTAAGCAGTTGTTTAAATATCTGATAATGAGATTAGTGACAAGCTATGAGAATTACTTTTGTCGTTGTATTTGTAAGAGAAACATAAATACTGCACAGGACAGAAGCCCAACAATGTGACAGAGTACATGAAATAATAGTGACAGAAATGAACAGGCATGACAGAATGTCAACAAAGAAGTGGCAATGGGGTGTCATGTGATGTCGGGAGTCCCGGGACTGGTGTAGAAATCCCAGCAGTGCAGTTTGTTGAAATGCAATGGCACTAAGTCTGCAACCCAGTGCAATAATGGCATAAAGTTTGCAGCCCAGTGCAATGGCACTAAGTCTCCAGCCCAGTGCAATGACACTAAGCCTACAGACTAGTGCAATTGCACTAAGTTTCCAGCCCAGTGCAATGACACTAAGTATCCAGCCCTGTGCAATGGCACTAAGTCTCCAGCCCAGTGCAATGACACTAAGTCTACAGCCCAGTGCAATGACACTAAGTTTCCAGCCCAGTGCAATGGCACTAAGTTTCCAACCCAGTGCAATGGCACCAAATCTTCAGCCCAGTGCAATGGCACTAAGCCTCCAGCCCAGTGCAATAGCACTAAGCCTACAGCCCAGTGCAATAGCACTAAGCATCTAGCCCAGTGCAATGGCACTAAGTCTCCAGCCCAGTGCAATAGCACTAAGCACCCAGCCCAGTGCAATGGCACTAAGTCTCCAGCCCAGTGCAATAGCACTAAGCCTCCAGCCCAGTGCAATGGCACTAAGCCCCCAGCCCAGTGCAATGGCACTAAGTCTCCAGCCCAGTGCAATGGCACTAAGTCTCCAGCCCAGTGCAATAGCACTAAGCATCCAGCCCAGTGCAATGGCACTAAGTCTCCAGCCCAGTGCAATAGCACTAAGTTTCCAACCCAGTGCAATAGCACTAAGCATCCAGCCCAGTGCAATGTCACCAAGTCTGCAGTCCAGTGCCATGGTTCGTGTTTGTGCTGTGATTGCATGACACAGGAAGAAATGGTAATACCAGAATTTATGGCACAACCTTTAAAATATAAATATAATACCTGCATTTGTGCTATTTAACCGAGGCTTCAGACATGCCATTTAGGCAACTGGTATGTTTATGTGATCTAAATTATTTGCATACTTATGTGATCTAAATGATTTGCACATCACACAAACACCACCGGTTGCGTGCCGACAGTTACTAAAAATGAAAAACTGCCAATCTGGGCCTCACCCGTCCACCCGTCATTTGGATGGGTAAAATTAGAAAATTACATTTTGGATGGGTTAAAATTGATTGTGGATGGGTCCGCTGAGCTGGCCCTTCCATATTCGTCCATGTCGTATTTTTGCGTTTTTACGACGTCATTGAAACTGCAGCGAAGTCAGTTACAAAATCTACGGAGATTGGTTTTAAAAATCGACCACCCGGATCGGTTGGCCAGCTGCCCGACAGGGGACAGAAACCAATTAAGGTATCGAACTGCTAGGGTAATTGTCACCTAACTGCTAGCGGTGGTTGCTTGAAAAGCAGGCAACAATGGCATAGACAAAAATAATCAGGGTGGGGAGATACAATAAACAATAGTCGATTACAACGAGACTCGATTGGATGGTTTAGTGAACTGATTGGGTGATATTATGCAGGCACCAATTGAGTGTACAGAGCTGTATTGCTGTAATTATTAGTGCCTGGGAAGAACCCGCTCTTTCCATTCCCAAACTATTTCCTAGACCTAATGGTAACCACATGAAAGGCACCGGCGACCACTAACAAGACAACAGTAACTATCATAATAACTAACTAGCATTACCACAGCGGCCGCTGCGGCTGTTGGATCTAGCCAGATCTGGTGCAAAACTATGACAATCCACCGGTGACGCAGCCCTTACATCGTTCAGTCTGCATTAAATAATACGTATTTCATATAATTGGAACAACAACATAACAATCTTTACAATGGTATAAAGTTTTTAGAAGTAATCCTTTATTTGATGAACTTGTCGTCCGTGATTTAGCGAAAATGCACGCCAAAAATGTCATGCCGACGGCACGTCGCGAAGGTGCGGTTTTCACAAACACAGGTTGCGGCAAATCGAAAACCCACACTTGTAATCATATTTGGATCGTATGGTGTTTAATCAACCAATGAGGAGATGTGTTGGTGTTCACTGTTGTCTGTTGATGTTACACGAAATCGATGCCGTCAGAGAAACGAAAGTTACGATCAGCTGAAGTGTAAACATGTCGGTTTACCTATGTTATCGCCTGATATACAACTACGTGCATCACCGATGCCATTTGACAGTTTTCCACTATTTAAATTATGTATGTTTTGTGATAATTGAACATGATTTACAAGTGCGGAAACTAGATTTTGTTCGACGATCTCGCATCATTTTTGAACAGGATTGCGATAATCAGCCTGCAGGCTGCACGTGCGGTGACTGTGCTAGATTTAGTAACGTCTGCAGTGCCGTGGCGAGTCCTGCTCATCGCGCGTTGTTTGGTCGCCCGTTGGGTGGTCTAATGCATGGAGCTACGCTTGCTAATTACATGTAAATTAATTAATGTTTTGGCTGATTTATAGTTTAACAATTGAAAGATTCACAGCAAAATGAGTACAAGATGTTTTAATTAATAACTGTAACTTATTATGGCCATTGCATGGCGACTTGTTTAACAAATATTTGTCAATCTAATATTTTGTTTTAGAAATTAAACAAAATCGATCTATAGTATTTCTAATATTATATGGTACTTGTACAACAACAAATCTAATGCTTTAAAATTCCAAATATTACCTTGCATAGTCCATTATACTTCGTGTACAATTTGCATACACACATTTTAATTGTATATAAACATTGGGATTCGACATTAAATATGTTTGCTAATTTGTTATAGTTTTGTTAGTAATTTTGCAAATTGTGGAAATTAAATGTGTTCTAATGAAACAACTCATATGTGCTATATTCAAGTATACTGTAAGTGGCATTAAAATGTGAATCACATACTTTGAACAAAAAATATACATACAAATTAGGAATTCTCATTCAATATTCAATACATTCAATCGCGCGTCCGATCGCATGCATGACCGCACTTCGTAGCATGTCGGAACAAAATTGGATTGGCAAAAATTTGATCCTGGGTGATGCCCTGCTGCCAATATATTAATAAATACACAATATCATGTCAGAACTGTAATCTGTAGAACACTACACTGCTTACCCAAACACCCGGAGACTCATCTAATATACAATATCAGGACATTACTTGCCCACTTATTTCTTTGACATTATTTGTGCCATTTATTCCTGTGCCATTTTGTCCTGTCTATTTCTCAGGTGAGGTGATATTAGCTACCGTGCAGATACATATTGGTGCTGACAACAGATTTCTTGAACATGAAAGTGTCAAAATTTATAATTTAACAAATTTCTGAATATCTTAGCATCGACCATTTGACCTCAAAAGAGGACTGTTGTCAATTCGATCATAATTACATAATGTGAGTGATCATTTATGTTACTGAATTTTACAAAATGTGTAATATAAACTAATGATGATTAGGGCACTATTAGGTAGGCATCAAAGTTATAAAATGATCCTAACTGGATGCGTTTATTTTGCAGCCGAGACAGCGAGTATTGTTCCTTCCAATTTGTATCAGTACTGTCTGTAGCAATGTTGGTCTTTAATCGCTATCATGACACTAATAAAAGTCTGTGTTGTGATAATATGAATGGATTCAAAATTAGCATCATCAGAAAGGTTTCCGTTTTTGTCTTATTTGTAACTGACATGCACAAAGATACCAGTGGAATATTTATTATGACAAATTAGAAATTATTATTATATTATGGTAACTTCATATTAAATAGTGATTGAAGCATAACAAGAGTAGGTTGTGGTTGAGTATTTGCGATGAAGCACGTAGAAGGACCTCAATACCCACACTTAAATGATACTGTAGAACAATTCACTTATACTCACCCTCCTCTGAAAACCCATGAGAGAAATAATTTACAAAACATTAGTAGTGAAAACATTAAGAGTCACACAAATTCAAATATGACAGTGTTACATTAGTACGAGTGAAAGAGAAATAATAAAACATATTGTATGAACTAGAACTTGCAACAGACAACTGAACGCAGAAATAGGTCTACTATTTACATGGATGGTCAGCGTTATAGTGACCTTTGTTGTTCTACTGCTGGAGACCCACTGGTCATATCTACAACATTATCATTCATGCAGTAATTGGCTTGAAGTGTAAACAACTACCAAACGAGTGTATAGTACACATGACATACCTTGTGTTAGTTCAATCTATAACCTTACAATGAAATGTTCAAACAAGTAAGAAGTTGGAATTCTCAGTCATCAAAATTTAGTTGTTCAAACCATTTCAAACTGACTGACTAGTTATAGCTAACTATCGTTGGAGAGCTGGTACAAGAATACGCTAAATTTGTATTGGTCTAAATCACAACTGTGATATTTTATATACATTTACATCATCGAAGTGGCTGGAATTTGTTTCTTGAACATATTTTTTGTTTCAGCCTGTTCCAGCAACCTTCTAATAATTTAATCTTTTAAGAGAACAAATGTGCAAATACACCCATGTAGCAGTCATTACTTATTTATTACAAAGTAAGGTACTTCTGTAAGTTATATTTTAGAGTTGATAAATGATATGGTCAGCCATCACATTTAAACAGTTACACATGAAGGATTTCAGGACAAAATGCAATAAACACTAATTCGGGTGACATTTTTACTGGGCAAAATTTCAGAATTGAAATACAGCTGTATACAAAAAAGATTTTAGCCTTTGCTACCAGTTGCTACGATTTTTTATTCTCAAGACATTTCTATATTGTGTACAAGACAACTTTTCAAAAGCAGCAAACTGAATCGTGTCCATTTTTGCATCTGAAACCCTTAATGTACAGTACAGACATTTCATATGAGTTCTGGAACATTTTACAGTCTGTTTCTATAAACAAGCATAGAAACAGACTAGCTCAAGAAACACACACACACACACTCATACTAAATGTAAACAATTGTGATAACGTGAAAGTAGACTTACTTCTTCAGCGTAGGATGAAATGCTGTATGGTGTAAAACTACGGCTATTGACACATGGCTTTCGGCTTTTGTGATGTGAAACCTATAAAACACACCAGGACGGTGAATGGGTGTTACTATCTAAATTTCTATGACAACCTACCAGTTGCTGCATAATTTGAAATTTAGTTATTGGTTATTTACTACCAGGAAATTTAACATCACTTTATTCAAAAAATTATTTATAGAGAAAATAGCTTTGTCACTCAATATCGAAGTGCATGGTACAGGGTGCACACTGGGTTTAGCTGACAGGTAGTCTGTCCGACTGGCAAATTCAGAAACAACTAGTTCTGATATTGTTTTACTAGTCCTTAAAAATAAATGTGCCGGGTACCACCATACTGTTGTATCATATATGTGACAGTTATAGCACGTAGTAAAATAAGTGGCTTTATTTCATAAAAGAAAACAAGCCGTTTCTCATTTCAATTAAATGTTCAACTAAATGTCTCGTTAATAGAAACAAATACATGTGATCACTCATTTACACTTTACTTCCCAGCAGACCTGTTCAGTCGAACACCGTCTCGACTTCTCTGGGAAGCATTAAGCCACACTGCAATTAATGCGCGAAGACTATTCTAATGTGGTGCTATACACGCAGCAGTTCACACGAGAATACACAATACAGACAAATATTCAACGCAAGCATGTTCATCAAATAAGCTGACAACTTATGTCACCGTCCGCATAGCAACCAATTATGTGTAAGTATAAAACTATTGGCATTAGATGATGGTCTAAATGAAGCCACCCGCCGCTTACCCACATTGAGCGGATGCTGTCCAGTGCGATCTTTGTGACAGAGTCCTTGCGAGGGCGGTACGTAGGACACGGTCTATTCGACCGGCGACTGCTACTGGCAGTAGATATGCGAGACATCTGGCGACTCGCGACAGGGGGTCCACGCCCCACTGACATGCTCCGGCTACAACATAGACATTAACAAAGAAAATGATAAAGTTTACAGATGCCTCCTTTTCCCTTCATAATATGCTGGGATTTATTGAAAAGATGTCAATAGCACAAAAAATGTAGAACAAACATTGAGGGGCTAATCTCGTAAAGGCCATGACAAACCAAAACATGGAAGAAACTCATCATGTCACCACATTAGGAGGATGACGCAAATAAATACAAAGGCAGCTTTTAAAACAATATGTTTTAATTGATATTTTAACTGCAAGAATGGCTTAGACTTGCCCTTTTAAAATATTAGTTATGAATGTTTATAATAATAAGAATTCAAGACAATTTTTATGTATAATAAAGTACTTTATTAATTATTATTTCAATGTAAATTGCCTTCAATAATTGTTTAACCAGATTTGTCACTATATAAGTAATAAATTATTATTACATATCTGGTTGAAAAAATGAGCCAAGAGGCCCTGAAGTCCTTTGGACTAATACGTCGATATGTGACCCCGGCTGACCAAATGAGTAATAAGTTGGAAAAATGTTAACATTGTTTTCTTACATTCTTGTAAAGGTTGGGTAGGGTGCTTTACACAGTTTAACAAATTATGACTGCTACAAAAATTGGCGAAGTTATGGAGCATTGAACATGGTAAAGGTCAAAAAGTGAAAATGAAGAAAACGGCTGTTGAAGTTTTATATTATATATGCAAATGGTTTGCATGGAAATATTACATGCACAACATTCAAATGTGGCACACAGTATGTATGTCATGTTGTAATGATACACTGGAAGTACAAATGTGCTGCTACAAAGACTTAGAAACTAAGAGGACAGATTATTTGAGAGCAAAAGGTAGACTAAAGAAAATTAAAAATGACGAAGCTAATGTAGAGTTAAGAGAATTGGCTAGTGGGTATAAATGCTTTATAAAACAAATATCAAAATGCTACCATAAACAGTTACATGAAAACTTGTGCAACCTAAAACATAGCAAGCCTGCAGAATACTTTTGCTCCAAGAAAGATTTCCCAGTCAAACGAACACACAAACAGACCATTCACACAAGATGAGGTACTAATGCAAATCAAAAAACTCAAAAAGAAAAAGGCATGTGGTAGTGATAATTTTATAACTGAATACTAAAAAAAACAGGGCCAGGCTATGTCAGCCTTCTTCTCATGTGATGTAGAGGTACAGCAAGACGAAAACTTGTCTCCTTTGTTATTTGCTATTAGTCATAATTATAAGGGACTTGACATGGCAGCTGGTGAAATTTACAACAACCTTAGTGATGCTGATGTAGACATTTTCTTGAAAATGTATGTTCTACTATATGCTGATGACACTAGAATGATTCAATCAAATACAGATTCCTTGTGTATAGCGGAACTATGTCAACTCTTCTAATGGTTGACATTTGGTTGTTTCAGATGTCAACTATATTGTGAATCTGTAATTATTAGTCTATATTGATACAATTGATTTACATAGTATCATGTCTACACAAGGCATGGCAAGTGTAAACAGAACAGTAGAATGCATTTGATATCAATAAAGTGTAGGATATTTCACTCTATAGTTGTCCAGAATATTAATTTTCTATGTTTGTCACCTACAGGTGACAATACATCTTTAACCAATAGACACCACAGTCACACCATTTTATAACAATTGCATGAACATCAAATTAAACACAATTTGCAATTATAGAAAATCAATAGTTTTGAAGATACAGTTTAAAAGCTGCAGGCAAATGAGTTTAATAGGGGTCAAATGTGCCTGCTCTGCCTGTGACCAATTAAAGATTAGTCAAGGTCTCAATGGAACAATGCAGAGTGGAGTGAGGCCGGGCACAGTTTCTGGCACAATACACAAAATGTTGTGGCATATATTTTTAAATACATGCATTGATGAGAAACTGGGAATTACTTTTCTGTGGCCTAAGAATAACTAATTTCACAAACTTCCTGCTTAAATATAACAACTGCATAAAAATATATATCCATGCAAGA
Source organism: Paraescarpia echinospica (assembly GCA_020002185.1). NCBI lineage: Eukaryota > Metazoa > Annelida > Polychaeta > Sabellida > Siboglinidae > Paraescarpia > Paraescarpia echinospica. Next base: position 74,158,190 of record CM034535.1, on the reverse strand, counting down.
CACAGACTCCGCATGGGACAGATGTTTTGGGAAGGGGAATAGTGTTCTGTTTCTGGCACAATACACAAAATCTATTGTTAGGGGATAGTCTCAAGGGCCCTTCTCTAAACCACATCACTAGATAGTGTAAACATTTTGCATTTTGGGGGCTGTGTCAACCTTCTTCTCATGTGATGTAGAGTTACCACACGGAGAAAACTTGTCTCCTTTGTTATTTGTTATTTACCTGAATGATTTTGAACACCATTAGTCATAATTATAAGGGACTTGACATGGCAGCTGGTCAAATTTACAACAACCTTAGTGATGACGATGTAGACATTTTCTTGCAAATGTATGTTCTACTATATGCTGATGATACCAGAATAATTCAATCAAATACAGATTTCTTGTGTATAGCGGAACTATGTCAACTCTTCTAATGGTTGACATTTGGTTGTTTCAGGATGACCCCTTAGAATGTAGGCACAACTGTCAAGGGGTCTAGTGGGCCCTGTCTGTTGACACAAGCCTCTGCCAGTGACCAATTACAGATTAGTTACAGTTCCCATCAGGCACCAACAGTGAGGTGTGACAGATGTTGTAGGAAAAGGGATTAGTTGAACAAAAGGACTGTAAGCATGATAGATCTGCTGGTGCAGCAGACAATTTAGTTAGCAAATTTAGAATTTTAGGGGACCTTTGGTTCCTTTAGAATGAATCAATCAAATACAGATTTCTTGTGTACAGTGGCTCTACCACATGAAATGTATATGCAAAATTATAGAAAAAGTTACTCAACAGTTTTTGAAAAAATAGGCAAAATGTGGATAATAAATTTTTTTTGGGGCCATGGGGCCCTATGGGGCCCTTAGAACGATTCAATCAAATACACATTTTTCGTGCATATTGGCACTACCCTAAGATATGTTTATGCAAAATTAGAGAAAAAGTTATTGAACAGTTTCTGAGATACGGCAGCTAACGGCAGACACAGAGTGATGGCAATAGTCCGTTGGACCTTCGGCCCAAAGGATTAATATAAATGGTTTGATTCTGACCTTGTGAACTGATGCCCCCGAGCCAGAGGGTCAGTAATATGTCGTGTTGACGTTGTCTGTTGACCGGATGTTTGGGAGACGCTGTCGAAGACACTCTCGTATGTTTCGGCCGGGGTGATGGCGTCTGTCGCCACTTTGCCCCCGAACATTGAGTGGTCGTGTAGTTTGATGCTGCGGTTCCTCCACTTTATTTGTTCCTTTGGGCATTCATCACCGACGCCGAAGAAGTCAGCAACTCCCTTTGACACACTCCTACAAACGCAAGAAGGATACAATGACAGCGACATACAGTAAACCTCAGATATAATGAATTTGCTTAAAACAAATAAATTTATGAATCCTGGTGTTTCCTATCAGATTTCTGATGGTTTTGCGCATGTATAACGATTTATTATAATTTTTTTTCTCCAAATATAACGAATAATTGAATTGTTACAAATGGTCAAAAGCCATCAAAATATCATCGGATATAATGAATCAACAACGAAAAAAAAGGGCCAACAGGCCCTGAAGTCCTTTGGACTAATACGTCTATATGTGACCCCGGCTGACCAAATGAGTGATAAGTCGGAAAAATTGTAACATTGTTTTCTTTCATTCTTGTAAAGGTTTGGTAGGGTGCTTTACCTTGTTTCAAAAATTACGACTGCTACAAAAATTGGCGAAGTTACGGAGCATTGAACATGGTAGGGATCAAAAAGTGAAAATGACGAAAACGGCTGTTGAAGTTTTACATTATATATGCAAATGGATTGCGTGGAAATATTACATGCATGACACTCAAATGTGGCACACAGTATGTATGTCATGTTGCACTGATACACTGGAAGTACAAATCTGCTGCTACTAAAAACTTATCAAGTTATGCCAGATTATGTCTTTATGTGTAAAACTAAGAGGACAGATTATTTGAGAGCAAAAGGTAGACTAAAGAAAATTAACAACAGAGCTGACATCTTGAGTAGGACCAGTCATTAGCAGATAGAGCTGATAGCTGCACTGCCTGCATTGTCAGAGTGTCAGCATAGACTGGTCAATTTGTGTAATAAACTCAGTGTTTGCCTGGTATACTCTTGTAATTAGTGATTTGAAGGACATGAACAGATATTAGTACTTAATCTTCAGTGCTAGTGTCTGGTGTATTTGACATTTGTACATATCTCCGAGAAGTACATTACAACACAGTTATATTTACACAATAAACATTATACAGAATCCAATATACAGACATTATTTCATACATTTATTTTGAAAATCAATATAAATAAAACATTCAACACGCTCCCACAAGCCTGTAGGTTTGGTGGCTGCCAGCACACTACTGAGCCTAAACTACCATGCAGGTGTGAAAAACGTCCTGATGTATTTGAACTTGAGCCACGAATTAACTGTCAACCAAGCAGTAGCATAGCAGTTTTATAATAACAATCCACAAGTGGCAGTGATCTTCCTTTTGTCATTCATGTGATGTTTCTTGTTTATTGTGAGCAGGGCGGACAAATGGTTATCATATATGTAAACAGGTACTGAAAGAAACTGACGTTTTCTATAAAAAGAACATGTTTGCCTATCAATGATATGTATTTACTATTGTTGCCATTTCTGCCGGGTAGAAACAGTTTCTGCCCGGCAGAAATCAAACAACCCTGTTGGTAATTATTAATTAAATGTTTTTGGTGAATCATAGTTACAGGTCATTAAGGGTTATGATGGAAGTAAAATGTTGACATGTTTACAGTTCACTTATTGTACCATGTCTTGCATTTAGAGGAATAATTATAATAGAAAATAAAATGTTGTGGCACATATTTTTAAATACATGCATTGATGAGAAACCGGGAATTACTTTTCTGTAGCCTAAGAATAACTAATTTCACAAATTTCCTGCTTATAATTACATAACATAAAAGACAACCTCCATATAAAACAACTGCATAAAATAGATATGCAAGACACAGACTCCGCATGTGACAGAAGTTTTGGGAATAGCTGCCAGGTTCTGTTTCCAGGGGTCTAGTGGGTGCTGACTGTTGACACAAGCCTCTGCCAGTTACCAATTACAGATTAGTCACAGTTTCCATCAAACAACAGCAAGCAGAGACCCTTCCTCCACAGTGAGGTGGGGGGTGGGATGGACAGTAGCCAGCCAGTTAGAGTTGTTGGCTGTTCTAATGCAGTAAACAATTTAGTTAGCAAATTTAGTATTTTATGGGACCTTTGATGCCCTTAGAATGATTAAATCAAACACAGATTGTTTGTGTACAGTGGCACTGCCACATGAAACGTCTATGCAAAATTAGAAAAAAAGTTACTGGAGAGTTTTTGAAAAATTAGGCAAAATGCAAAAAATTACCAGTTTTGGGGTCCTTTTTGGGGGTCATTAGGTGCCCTTAGAATGATTCAATCAAATACAGATTTATTGTGTACAGTGACACTACCACATGAAATAGATATGTAAAATAAAAAAAAGTTACTGAACAGTTTTTGAAAAATAGGCAAAATGTGGAAAATTACCAGTTTTTTGGGCCCTGGGGCCCTTAGAACGATTCAATCAAATACAGATTTCTCGTGTATAGTGGCAGAACCGTAAGATACGTCTATGCAAAATTAGAGAAAAAATTACTGAACGGTTTCTGAGATACGGCAGCTAACAGCGGACGCAGAGTGACGGCAATAGTCCATTGGACCTTTGGCCCAAAGGACTAAAAATGCTGGTCTGAATCCATATTTTTCAGTTTACATTGAACACTACAGAATAAAGTATGTGTCTCACTACCTAGATCGAACACGTGATTGTAAGCTTCTCATTCATTGGTTTCAAGCCTATTTCTGTTGGTATGATGGAGGTGGCACCTGGTCATTTCAGATTTTGCGAATTTAAGATATAATGAATAAATTGGCTGATTCCAAATAATCCATTTTATGCAATGCTTACTGTATTTGAGAGCAGTAAATACCTGCACCTATCTCTGGTGCAATAAATAAAACTACGTGTTTTCAAAGCAACACATAATGGAATGTCTCTGAAGCATACAACAGTATTCATTTCAAACAACCACCCATCATCTGACCCTAGCTTACGAACACTGTCGAACACCCATGGAGCAAAACATCACTTGTTCACATTGGTGGCATCTAATAACTGATTATCACTCAGTTGTTTCAGAATTCAGATATATGCAAAAGGCCTACCAGATAACTCCTGTAAAAAGCATCTATGTAAATTAAAATAACTCTAAATAAATAACTACTGTTTTTGTAAATCAAAAATAACAGCAGAAGGTACAGGTTTGTGAAAACAACTGGGTCAGAATAATTGTGGGAGTGATGAGAATCAACAAACAAAGAAAGGAGTTGACAGAGGAAATTGGTGTAAAAAACTTTTAAGAACCTGATGAGGAGTCGACTAAAATGGGATGGAAACGTGGAGCGATTGGGAGAAGAATGGTTGGCAAAGAAAGAAGATGCTCAGACAGTGGAAGAGAAAAGGAGGTGATGACGTCCTAGACTACGATGAAAGGATTGTAAAGACCGATTTGGAGAGGAGTGGAGAATGAGAGTGAAAGACAGAAAGTAGTAGAGATGGTTGGTGGAGAGAGCAGTGTAAGATGAGTGAGGGGGAAGAGAAGAAAAGAAAACAGAAGTCGTGGATCAGTATTGAGGCCATTCTCATCCGTGACAGACAGGGAAACAAGATGATGATGATGATGTACTGTTCCTGCGACATAAATAGTCTGGGGGACATCTTAATGTTGCAATCATCCCCCAAAGTTTCCTCCATCCCGTGTGGTCTTCCGCCACCTGTCTCAGAGTCTTGATGTCATTGCGGAAACAAGAGAATAACAACAAAAGATGTCACCTTTTGATAGCACGCATGTCCCACTTCTCGTCTGGGTTGTGACGTCGAGACACGCGAGAGTTGTAGCGACTGAGATTGCGGGAATACTGGGGCTGGTGAGTACACGATGGCGTCCGTGACTCAAGCTCAATGTCTTCTTTTGTACTTGGCCCCGACGTTGCCATGGTAACATGCAGTTTTTGCTTACTGCTCAAAGTGTCATCTACTTATCAGCTGCCAATCTGGAACAATCACAGATGATGTTGAAAATCACGAGTCATCCGTGCACAAAATAGTTTCAGAAACAGGCTTGTATGACAGCATTTAAAAGATATTTTTCTACAACAAAACACTCTAATGTCATGATACAATATTTCAAGAACGATTACTAGCATCTAACATACTAATCTTATTGACTGGACGTTGACCGTGTATTACGTGCAACAAATTTTACATTTATAAAAGTTAATCAGCATGCTGTCCCAAGAAGAGCCGTCCTGGTGTAAGCCATCATCGCGAGCCAGGGAGTGCTGGCTGTGCTGCTGACTACATCATTCTCAATGCCCCTGGCATAGTGCTTTGTTGAAAAGGGAAAGCATAGTTGAGCCTGTTATTCAATCATCTCATTGCTAGACAAATTAGGCCAGTTTATGTTAATCATAGCTGATGTGTAAGCATCTCTTTAGGAGTAGCCAATTTTAATAATACCGAACTAAGTTTGCACTTCAAAATTGTTGTACTGGTAATTGTGGGGATTTCCTGGAATTTAACTTTAATCAAATTAGACACGGGTGTTTCCACAGTTCTCATGGCCGCAATCGTGATACTTACTAGGATGAAACCCTTTGCAAAAATTCTATACATCTATATACAAGACCTGTAATATAATATTTATAGGATTTTTGTAGATTTGTTATTCTGTAGAATTAAATTCTTAATAACAATGTTAACTTTCCTTTGGTTTTGTATCCAATCAATGAAATTTAAATGTGTTGCTAGTTACAAAAGCATGTATTCAATTATTGTTGCAAACTACCAAAACTTTTGCCAAAATATTATGTAAATATAGAGTAGAGTCTTTTGAATAATCAAAGCTGCCAAGGTAGCATAACGTGATAACATTGGTTGTACTAGATTTATGATGAAGTGGGCGTCAATTACTCTGAACTATGAGTGAATGTAACGAATTATAGACGTTATGTCCCAAGTCGCATATGTTCCAAGTCGCTTATGTCCCAAACTGTGGACGATATGTCTCAAAAAAGGAGCATTATGTCCCAAAAAAGACAATTTGTACTGTTCGTTGTAAATGATAATAAATGTCACTGTTATGCTTAAAATTCGTTGTTCTGATCAAATAGGTACATATATTTTAAGCTTTGTAGCCAAAAATCCGCGGACATCGCTATCGTTTCTAACATCAGTGTTCATGTCATTCGCTAGGTGGCGCCCTAATTTTGCTTCGACTCATAGTGGAATATCCCACTGCCTGAATGTACGAAACATACTCGCAATGCTCCAATTACATGATCGGAATGCTCCAACGGAGTGGTCGCAATGCAATGCACCACTTTTGGTCGGAATGCACAACTCATTATAATATTGTCAAACATGTGTGTGTGTGTATATATATACATATAAATCAACTGTATATATTCAACTATTATATATTAAATGTCTAATAAAGAGACAACAATTATTGGTTCGTGGACTTCATTTGTATACATTCGTGAAAGTAAACTGTTTTGTTTTTGCATACATGTGTGTTACATATGAAAATGTTATCAGTACTTATATTACCCTGAAATTGTAACATTATCCCTGTCCTTTGATTTGTTTGCATCTTTGATTTGTTTTATTTTTTTAGGATACCCCATAATTATAATACACCTTTATAACATATATAAAATCAGCACTTATGTTACCCTGAAATTGTTCAATTACCATGAAATGATTACAGTGTCCTTTTAATTGTCATAGTAATCGACGTCCTACACTCTTGCATTGTGTTATTGAGCTTTTTTTCTTGGTTTTGGTTTGCGTGTGTTAAGAATATTTGGAGGCTATCGTAATTGGCTTCACAGCACCTGCTTTGCTTTATCTGGCAGATTGTTTCAAGTAGTCTATCCTTTGATTTGTACATGTTAAGGATTTGCAGGCCATAGTCGTTGGCTTGGTACTCTTGCATTGCTTCACTGAGCAGATCTTTTTTTTTAATAATGGCATTGTACACCTAATTGCATTGAAACAAAGCATCCAAGATCAACAGTATCTGACTGAAGTTGGTTTACATTTGACTTTGATTATGAGAAGGCCTAGGTGGATAATCAAGTACTTACTAACTCACACTGGAATGCTTTGAATAGAAGTTAGAGGAACTGAGCAGATCTGGTGTGTCAGATTTGTGTTAGAATCGTCTAATGTTACATTCTCAATGAGAAGTTTAATACCTGTTTATGTTCCCCTTGTAATACATACAAATTGGTTCAGGGTAATGATTTTAGATATAATAACTAATTAATATATGTTTGACTATACATCTAAAACTATTAATGAAACCTAACCATTTGCTACTACAATTAAGAATACTGTGCCAGAAGTTTACTAGAAAAACCTTGTTGAAAACACAAAATTCTAGGTGTGTGAGTCAATGGCCTTCACACATTCCTAACAAACACAATAGGAAAACCAATTGTTAACTGTTAATACTTAGAGTACAAGTTAATAGATATGGACTTCAAAGTTAGCACATTATAGTCAGCCAGCCTTCATGGAGCTGAAAGTGCGTTGACCATCAATGGCCAAACTATCTACCAACATATTATATTACATGGTCGTACGTGGTCGTTCGTTAACTTTGTGGTCGTGCGCCTTTTAGTCAAACCCCCTGAAAATAGGCATTCGGGAGATAGAGGCAGTCACATGCATGCATGCTTTATTAGTTAATAAAAATAATAAAACTTCATCCGGATTTCAGATTACATTATTGTTTTGTATTTAGTCATTATTAGTTGTGGAACGACGGAGTTGTGTTTAGCAGGTCAAATCTGAATTATTGTTTTTAAACTTCACGACGACTGGCGATAATAAGTCATGTTTAAAACGCGCCGATATTCCCCATTTAGAGTGTCAACATTAACGGAAATAACCACAGATTTTGTGTTACGTTCGTGAACAACGTTCAAATAAAAAAGTAAAATAAATTTGGGACAAATCGTCCAAGCGTTTTGGGACATACAGCTCCAAATTTAGGACATATCGTCTAGGACATATGTGACTTGGGACATAACGTCCATAGGCCAATGTAACGTCTAACTCTAACTAATTGGCATTGTGCCGCAGGATCGTGGCGTTAATAATTATTTAGCGACTAGCATCGTTTACTCATTATAACCATTACTTCAATGTGATATGATGTAGTCAAAACAAATCGCACTACTATGGTAACATGATGTTATCGTTTCATACATTCAAGTTATGGTTATAAGCCGATGTGTCACTATCCCGCGAAGGGACTTCCCGACTCGGCGGCGCTAGCTCCATGACTGAGTCCATCCATATCCGCAATTACTTGGCCCGTGAGTGTGACTGAATCGTAACTCCGCAAATACCGAACATTTTGCATTCGGACAGTCAAAGTATTTATATATGTAGTTTGACTTGTACTTACGATATATCTCGCATGAAACATGGAAGCGTAAACAGAGTGCGGGAAACGTATGAAATATAACCTACTTTTTATAACAAGAAGCGTAAGCAATGTTTTCCAATCAAGACATAGTACGCGTGCGCAGTCAACACGGTACATGCGCAGTGGGATTATCTTGTGAAAAACCGCTGAAAAACCACTGACCTGTGTCAGGGGCTATTTATAGCTCAGAGGGCCTGTTGACAGGTGGGAAACATTCGATTGATTATAGATCTACAAGTCGTAATTTGTATGAGTGTGTGCGACAGTGTGCCTGCATTCGTGCGATTGTGAGTGGATAGCTAGTGTTCTGTATGTCATAATTCCTGTGAAGCGAATATTTCACTGAATATACAAAATATTATATGTGTGCATGTACATATAAAGCGCCCGAGTCCGTAGATAAAAAGGGTTGGACTCTCGATAAGCCAAAAAGCTTCCTTGTTAACCTGCCATCTAGAGTTAATTATCTGGGTGGCATTTGTTGTTGTTTATATTTATGGGGTGGCTCCTGTGCTAGCGATATTATAAATGTTAATGGGAGTCTCCCGACCTTACGTTATTCATTGTATATGTATCGTATTTATAGGTCAAATAAATTTCATGATTCTGAGTTCTTGTTAAATCTTGTTCCCTGCTGTACAGGGGTGAAGGTCAGGTACAGTAAAGCTGAACCACTCGCTGTGTCTTTTCGATCTTCCATAGTTTCCTGCCCATTGCTGCCTCCCTCCATCTCCATCCGCAGTCCTCCCATCTCAGCCGTGGCCTTCCTCTTTTTAATCCTTTGGCCGAAGGTCCAAGGGACTATTGCCATCACTCTCCGTCCGCCGTCCGCCGTTAGCTGCCATATCTCAGAAACCATTCAGCAACTTTTTATATAATTTTGCATAGACATCTTAGGGTACTGCCACTATGCACAAGAAATCTGTATTTGATTAAATCATTCTAAGGGCTCCCTAGGGTCTCCAAGGACCCCCAAACTTGTAAAAATGTAACATTTTGCCTATTTTTTCAAAAACTGTTCACAACTTTTTCTCTAATTTTGCATATACATTTCATATGGTAGTGTCACTGTACACAAGAAATCTGTATTTGATTGAATCATTCTAAGGGCACCTAATGACCCCCCCAAAAAGGACCTCAAAACTGGTAAATTTTCACATTTTGCCTATTTAAAAAAAAAACTCTTCTGTAACTTTTTCTCTAATTTTGCATAGACATTTCATGTGGTAGTGCCACTATATACAAGAAATCTGTACTTGATTGAATCATTCTAAGGGCACCAAAGGTCCCCTAAAATGCTAAATTTGCTAACTAAATTGTCTACTGCAGGAGCACCTCTATCTGGCTAATCCCTTTTCCTACAACATCTGTCACACCTCACCATGGAGGGCCGGTCTACCACGTTGAAACTGTGACTAATCTGTAATTGGTCACTGGCAGAGGCTTCCAGGTTCCTTTTCTGGCACAATACACAAAATCTACTGCTAGGGGATAGTCACAAGGGCCCTTCTCAAAACCACATCACTAGATAATGTACAAATGTTGCCTCACTTCAATCTGCATTGTCCCATTGTGACCTTGACTATACTTTAATTGGTCTCAGGCAGAGCAGACACATTTGACCCATGTTAAATTCAGTTGCCTGCAGCTTGTAAACTGTATCTTCAAAACTATTGATTTTCTATAATGGCAAGTTGTATTTATTTTGATGTTCATTTAATTATTATAAAATGGTGTGACTGTGGTGTTTATTGGTTAAAGATGTATTGTCTGTAGAAACCTGTAGGTGACAAACAGAAAATTAATATTCTGTCACCTGTAGGTGACAAACATAGAAAATTAATATTCTGGACAACTATAGAGTGAAATATCCTACACTTTATTGATATCAAATGCATTGTACTGTTCTGTTTACATTTGCCATGCCTTTTGTAGACATGGTACTATGTAAATCAATTGTATCAATATAGACTAATACAGATTCACAATATAGTTGACATCTGAAACAACCAAATGTCAACCATTAGAAGAGTTGACATAGTTCCGCTATACACAAGGAATCTGTATTTGATTGAATCATTCTAGTGTCATCAGCATATAGTAGAACATACATTTTCAAGAAAATATCTACATCATCATCACTAAGGTTGTTGTAAATTTCACCAGCTGCCATGTCAAGTCTCTTATAATTATGACTAACAGTGTTCAAAATTCAGGTAAATAGCAAATAACAAAGGAAACAAGTTTTCGCCTTGCTGTACCTCTACATCACATGAGAAGAAGGCTGACACAGCCTGGCCCTGTTTTTTAAGTATTCAGTTATAACATTATCAATACCACATGCCTTTTTGTTTTTGAGTTTTTTTATTTGCATTAGTACGTCATCTTGTGTGAATGGTCTGTTTATGTGTTCGTTTGACTGGGAAATCTTTCTTGGATCTAAAGGTATCTCACTAACTGCAGTTTCACTTTCAGGTTTTTCACAGAGTTTTTCAAAGTGGTTCATATACTTATCCAGTGAAATATTTCCACATTTTTCACTGCTGTTACTTGCTTTATTAAGTATATCCCAGTATTCTGCATGCTTGCTATGTTTTAGGTTGCGCAAGTTTTTATGTAACTGTTTATGGTAGCATTTTGATATTCGTTTTATACCCATTAGCCAATTCTCTTAACTCTGCATTAGCTTCGTAATTCGTAAATACATAATCTGGCATAACTTGCTAAGTCTTTGTAGCAGCACATTTGTACTTCCAGTGTATCATTGCAACATAACATACATACTGTGTGCCACATGTGAATGTCATGTGTGTAATATTTCCATGCAATCCATTTGCATATATAATATAAAACTTCAACAGCCGTTTTCTTAATTTTCACTTTTTGACTCTTACCATGTTCAATGCTCCATAACTTCGCCAATTTTTGTAGCAGTCATAATTTTTGAAACCTTGTACAACACCCTACCCAAACTTTACAAGAATGTAAGAAAACAATGCTACAATTTTTCCGACTTATCACTCATTTGGTCAGCCGGAGTCACATATCAACGTATTAGTCCAAAGGATTTCAAGGCCTCTTGGCCCATTTTTTGGTCCTTTATGTTGTTCTGCCTCTGCTCTCTGCTATTTTTCCGGCATCCACCCTTGCCAAATGGCCTGCCCATTCATCTGGTTTCTTAATAATCCACCTGTTACACTGCATTGCATTCCAACCTCTTTTCTCGGGTCATTCGTCTTTCTTCTGTCTACCCCTTTTGTTCTTGTTATTCTTCTAACCCAGTTTTTCTCACAAACTTGCAGCTTCTGTTGTTCTGTCAGCACCACTGTCTCCAGAACATAAAGGCATGCCGGTGTAACACACACTCACAGAACTTTCCCTTTCAGCTTTTTCTGGATTTTTCTGTCCATCATGACTCCCTCTGCCTTTCTCCAAGCATTTGTCCTGCTTGTTTTAGGCATCGCACCTCCACATCTGACTGCCCATCCACCGTAACCAGCCGTCCACTTGCTTAATTTCTGTTCCCTCCAACACACATCACTTCTGTCTTCTCCAGGCTTATTCTCAGTCCATGTTTCTTGAACACCCTCATACATTCATCCAACATGTTTTGAAGCTCTTGTTTGCTTTCTACTACTATGGCCAGATCGTCTGCATACATAATCTTTCTGAGGACATCCTTTGTGCTGAACTTCCGGCTGATTAGTTCCATCACCATGATAAGTAGTAATGGGCTTAGGGCACTTCCATGCCTCAAACCGATGCTAACTGGAAACTCTTCCGACATCCCAGATCCAGCCACAACTCTTCCTGTTGTTCTTTCATACATTACTTCCACCATCTTGGCTTCTGCTTCTGGCACTCCCGTCCATCTCACTGTTGCCATCACTATTTCTCTCGGGACTATGTTATAGGTCTTTTCCAGGTCAACAAATCCCACTGCCATTCTCTGTTGCATCTTCAACCTCTTCTCCACCAGCTGTCTCAGTGCAAACGTCGCATCCATCGACCTTCTGCCATTTCTGAATCCCTGTTGTTCTTCACCTATTTCTTGCTCTACACTCTTTCGAATCCTTCCATCCAGGATCCTCTCTAGCAGCTTCATGATGTCACTTAAAAGTGTGGTGCCTCTGTATTTCCCTGGGTCTTGCACATCTCTCTTCCTCTTCCATATTGGGACAATCAGCCCTGTCAATCACTCTTCTGGTACTTTACCTTGCCTCATTCATGTATACAGCAGCCTCTTTCTCCAGTTTATTCCATGCTGCCATCTCAACACGCATCTCATCGATGCCAGGTGGTCTCCCCTTCTTTATCCCTTTAATTAAACCAGTTTGCATCTCTGTATCAGTAATATCAGCTAACTCCACTTTCTCTTCTACATACGATGGTAATTCCAAGTCATTGTTATTTCCTTCCTGGTTCAGAAGCTCCTTGAAGTAGTTGTCCCAGATGTTCAACACTGCTTCTTGTTCTGTCACTAACTTCCCATTTCTATCCTTGATCACCGTCCCATCCTTCACGTCCTTACTATTCTCATCCCTGTCTCAGGCCATTCTGTACATCATCCTCTTTCCACCATCCTCATCTAGCTTGAAGTACACATCTTCTTCCATGTCCCTCCTCGCTTTGCCGCTTTCTTTTTCTCTTCGTATATGTGTATCAGCCTTGCATCCGGTTGATTTCCCCTCTCCTTGGTGTTCTCTAATTCTATCCATGCTTCTTTCTTTTCGCACACTGTTTCTGCAACTTCGTTTGTCCACCATCCTTTGTTACTACTTCTAGACACTCCGCCCTTTCCCAATGTTCTTCCACATATTTCCCCTGCAGTTCCCACAAATGCTTCTTTGTACTTTTCCAATCTTCCTCCAGACTGCCGACTTCTTCACTGAGCTCTTCATATTTAGCTGTCACCCGCTCCTTGTATTCAACAGTGACATCGTATTTGCACCTCCACCACTAAATAGTCCTGCAGCCCACGGTCTTAGTTTGTTTCTTCTTCTGCATATGCTCAACGAACACCACTGGCTTGTGCTGTGTCACAACATGCTATCCAGCCACAGCTTTGTAGTCCTTAATCTTCCCTAGCTGCTGCCACTGGACTATCAGCAGATCCAGTTCCGTCTTGTGCTGTCCACTTCAGTAATCTTATGGCTCTCTCGCTTCTGGAAGAAAGAGTTAGCCATTGCTAAGCCATTTCTAGCCATCAGTTCCACCAGAGCTCGACCCTCTCTATTCCTCACTCCCCACACAGCAACTCCAATCGCCTTCTCTTCATCATTTCCACCCCCTCTACTGCTTTCCCACTCATTGAACTGACATTCAAACTGCCTAACCAGACTTCACATTTGGATCGCTGCTGGGCAAACGATCCCCTTGGACTTCATTGTCTTCTCGCCACGGCTAAGTTAAAAATAATGAATAAATATATTGGGAGCAGTGGTCGAGTGTTGGAGTTCAAATCCTACTACCGATGTATAAACTCCCATCAATTGGCATAAATATCCTGACAAAAAGGCAGTATACCTGTAGACGACACAACTTGAAAGAGTGAGAGGGAGAGCCAGAGAAATAGAGGAGAGAGCGAGAGAGAGAGAGAGAGAGAGAGAGAGAGAGAGAGAGAGAGAGAGAGAGAGAGAGAGAGAGAGAGAGAGAGAGAGAGAGAGAAACAGGAACATGGAGTCTATTAGCATACAAATCTTAATAGTCTAATTTTGTATTTATTTCAGATTTACTAGATACTTTGAAACTGGCCATATAGAAGGTGATGACAATGGAACTAATTTACAAGCTTTATCAGAAATCACAGATGACTGCAAACAAAATGATCATTGAATACTGATCAGACAATGATTGCTTTTTGGTATATAGACAGAAACACAGACTGGCAATAGCTGGGTTGTCACCAGATTCAATTGGACAGACAGTTATGGCTGAAAATATACCTACAAAAAGAGTGACAGCTGGTGTAAAGGAAATACCAGAGAAAGCAAGAAAGGTTTCATCCAACACAACTTGTGCAGAAGAGCAGGAAGCTGATGTCAGAAAATGGCAAAGATCAACAAGAACTTCAGAAAGTGTAAAACATAAACCAGCTGAACATAACCTCTGTGGTGCATCTGTAAAACAAGTCAGGGATACCAGAATGCTGTTTTCCTTCTATGCTAAACCCTGCTTAGAGTTGGCAAAAGCTTTGCTTGGTAAGCGCATTGTGAGGGTTTTAGATACAGGTGAGAAACTGTGTGGGAGAATTGTAGAAACTGAGGCCTACCTTGGAGGTGACGACAAAGCATCGCATTCTTACGGAGGTAAAGAGACGGTGAAGAATGGTGCAATGTTCATGCCTGCGGGCACGGCTTATGTATACAACATCTATGGCGTCTATACGTGTCTGAACATCTCAAGTGAAGGTGAGGTATACCAGTGTCTTATAATAATAAATTATTATTATGAAACATTGATACAACTACAAGTGGATTGGACGTTGTTTTACATGACTGGTGTGTAGTTTTTTTCAATATTTAACATGTTCCAACCTGTATTTTTTTGCATAACAATAACATGTACTCTTAACAGGGCTTTGTTACTATAACATATTTCAGCTCAATTTTTGTATAGGACTGACCTCAACCTCATCTATTCCTTATCCAATTTTTAGGGATTATTGGCTTTTTATAAAGCCCCTTGAGCAAGATGATGTACACAGTTGCACACGATTTACTGAGATATATGCCATGTTAGGTTTGACTTGCAAAATCTACAACCTACCCATACAGTTTGTTGCTTTGTAGTGGATTTACAACTGTAGTGAAATGAGACTATAATTAACTAACATCTTACTGTTTACATTTCAGCTGAATATAATAATTGGTCAACACCCTGAATCATATTTTAGTTTTGCAGAATTTTCCAGTATGTATAAGTTGCTAACTAAGTACTATGAAGCCAACATGTAATGAACAGTTATTTTTTATTTAACATGTTTCAAAACCATTAAAAATAATAATTGAAGACAGTGCTCGTTGTTTTGTTGTATAGGCGATGGTGCAGCTGTGCTGATCCGAGCCATAGATGATCTCCAGGGCATCAATACCATGAGGACATTACGAGGGGTCAGAAGGTCAGACAAAGGTGACAAGTTGAAAGAGCATGACCTTGGCAATGGACCATCCAAATTGACACAGGCTTTGGCCATAGACAAAACAAACACTAACAAAGTAGATCTGACAAAAGCTGAACATATATGGCTAGAACCCAGTGAGGAAATTGCAGACAGAAACATTGTTGTCACGTCTCGTATTGGGGTGTCGTCTGCCGGGGAAGAGTGGGCCCAAAAACCCCTCAGGTTTTATGTTCAGGGGAGCAAAGGGATCAGTGTGAGGGACAAAAAAGCCGAGTCAGTGCTGTCGGAAATGACATGAGAAAAATGAATTCTTTCTTTTTTAATGGCTGCAAAAATGCCCATTGCACTACTGTGATGAGAACATAGCACAATGCATTTTAAATGTCCGAACAAATTGTGTGAAATTTTGTAAATGCTGTAAAATGTAGCAAATATGACAAACTGTCAAAAGACGAATATTCTTAAATTGCTTAATAAAACATGTACAATTATACATATTACCAAATTATTTTGTTATCAAGTGGTAATTTCTATGACTGCAGCAAACAGTTTTAGAAGCGGGAATGTGTATCCTTTACGTTATTGTTGTTTACATGATATTATTATGTATAACAATCGCCAGAGTACCCTCCATAAATCTCTTGCTATAATCATGACATCACCAAAACATAAAAAAGCATTATTAATTAATGTGACATGATTTGTTGGCGACTTCAAAGATAACTTCACATTGGTCAAATTACATCATGTAAAGACTTCATTGATTGGTTGAGCTATTTTGTGGAGTGCCCAAGCACGGAATGTTATTCTGCCTCTTGCTTGTTAATGCGTAATAACGTCACCTAAGTCAGTAATCAATATGGCTTCAGCATAGATGGACCTGAAATTACATAATCAAACAAATTATTTAAGAGATAAAAAATTATGTGGCATATGGATGCTTAGTTTTACCAGAACTGGAAAGGGTATTTCCATTCTGTTGAACATTACCTGCCCACAGAATCACAGTTTGACTTATATGGGCATATAGGTTGGGTCATGCAACAGGGGTAAAATCTCCTAAAATACAAAATAAGCCTGTTGGATCACTATGGTACATATGCCTCCTAAGCTCCTTTTAAATGTGTTTTTCAATAAGCTATTTCCAGATGTCCAGTGTTATTTGCGATCATTTCCACCACTCACAGCGAACCAGGTTGATTTTGAGGAGAAATGACCTTTGAACCCTGAAACTGATTGCGTGTATTTTCCACTGGTATTTTCACCCGTGTCTGTAATAACAATGGCTCCACATGGTGGACCATGAACCAACCAAAAGGTCACAAGTTTGTGAGGTTAGTTACTTGTATTTCATTCACTTGAACATTTTCAACTTGGCTCAACTGACTCTGTTTCTGTCGCTGTTCACTCAACTCAGCGTCTGAAGACCAAATCAAGTCAAGTGTCTTCAAACAACATGTAGTTTGACAACGCTAGTAGCAACCCAGTGTCCCTGTCATCATTCAACAAATATTGTCTCATTGACATGTCACTAAAGCAATGACTTAGTGTCACTGTCTTGTCGTCATTCAGTCAGGTGGTGATTCCAACATCTTCGTGTTGACACGACACTAACACCAATGACTTAGTGTCTCTGTCTTATCATCATTCAGTCAGGTGGTGATTCCAATGTCTTTGTGTTGACACAACACTAACAACAATGACTTAGTGTCTCTGTCTTATCATCATTCAGTCAGGTGGTGATTCCAATGTCTTTGTGTTGACACAACACTAACAACAATGACTTAGTGTCTCTGTCTTGTCATCATTCAGCCAGGTGGTGATTCCAATGTCTTCATGTTGACACAAGATAAGCATGTCCCTGAATTTGTCAAGTAGCGTCAATAGCTGTGAGCGACGAACATTCTCGTAGTACATTATCTCCTCCAGGTGGTGCTGTCCATTGAAGTACGGACATAATCTGTAGAATGAAGCACATGTTATAACATGTAGGAACTGCCTGAACATGTATTGCATGCTAAACGCTGTATGCAGCATAGTTGACAGAAACTAAATAGTGGCTTAAATACATGCAAAATGACTTTATTATGAAAATATCAATATTACAAATATAAAATACACACTAAGTTATACTATTGAAAAACAACCCAAAAGTAAGAATTTTAAGGAAACCACAATCAATAATAAGATGTATATTTCAGACAAACAATCAGCATGTCCATAACAAATAGCAAAAATTATAAATTAACATTTTAGGGTTTTCAACTCCATAACATTTATCACCATATGAAAATGTTTCGATAGTTAAGAATTATGGAAGCATAAGTATTACAAATATGGAATCAACTCGCAGTTGTACCTGACGAACAGTTGTACATCCTCTAAGTTGTCTGGCGTAGCGATGTTCATGATGTGTTCTTTCACCTCGTTGCTCAGACTCTCATGTAGGAGGCGCCACTGAAAGCGTGTATCATCCGAGACTCCGTCGCTGCCAATGTCCGGCGTCAGACCCTGACTCTCGTCACTGGTCACTGCAACATGTCTCTAACTATTGTCTGTCTTCAAGTCTTCAAGAATATACTACTAAAAAGTGATACTTCACTATCCTGCAGTTTGTAACGTCATTGTGGGTTAAAACAATAAATAAATAAGTTAATAAAATAAATAAATAAGTAAAGCTAAATAAAAACTTGCATTCCATGATTAAAACAAAACAGGCATCTATAAAGTAAATGCTGTAACTGGTTCCTGTGTTAGTGAGTTCCACAGATCATGTAACATTACAGTAAAGTACATTTCTCACTGCTTAAAGCTGTAATTATTTAATTTACAAATTTGTTATCAGGTAATTTTGTATTTACCCCAGTGTTTTACCCCCAGTCATTTACTCTGGGGGAACGAGTGGTTAGTGATTAACATTTAAGTAGTTCATTTTCACATGGAACAACTTTAATGTAAAATATGTGATATTAAGTTCTTACATGCCACTGCATCCTGTCTGCTTTACACTTAATCCCTTGACGAACCTGTTCATTCCAATACCAGTTCACCTTCAGTTACTGTGCAAAGACTATTCGTACACATATCCACCACTGTCTATAGCCAGGTACTCTGTTATAGACATAAGTGATCTGAAGCAATGTGTATTGAACAAAACTGCCTACATTTCGAACCAACAACAAGAGGATTCAAACCCCAATTTCCTTGATTGTGAGTTGGATACCACATTTTTAATAACATAATTTATTATCTTTTTCTCTGGGAATAAGCAAGTGTGGGGGGGGGGTAAAATCATGAGGGATAAACGACCAAGGACACGATATGCTTGACGTCACAACCGACCTGATGACGCGGCGTCTGACACTCGCGTGTCCTTGCGTCGTGGTCCAGGCAGGTCGTCAGGTGACAGGAAGTTGCCGGCCGCCTTGTCTCGGGCTGCGTCCGCCTGGAGGCCGGGCAGACGGTACACATAGATGTGAAGCTGCACCAACAGCTGGTGTTGTAGCATCCACACCACCATCTGCACCTGCTGGGCCTGTGTACAACGAACAGTAATAACTAGCTGCTGGGCCTGGATATAATGAAGAGTAACAACCGTAGCTGCTGGACCTGGATACAACAAACAAGAACAACCGTAGCTGCTGGACCTGGATATAATGAACAGTGACAACTGTAGCTGCTGGACCTGGATACAACAAACAGTAACAACCGTAGCTGCTGGACCTGGATATAATGAACAGTGACAACTCTAGCTGCTGGACCTGGATACAACAAACAGTAACAACCATAGCTGCTGGACCTGGATATAACGAACAGTGACAAATGTAGTTGCTGGGCCTGGATATAATGAATAGTAACAAATGCATACGTTGGACTTGGATATAATGAACAATAACAACTGTAGCTGCTGGGCCTGGATATAACGAACAGTGACAACTGTAGCTGCTGGACCTGGATACAACAAACAGTAACAACCGTAGTTGCTGGACCTGGATATAACGAACAGTGACAACTGTAGCTGCTGGGCCTGGATATAATGAACAGTGACAACTGTAGCTGCTGGACCTGGATACAACAAACAGTAACAACCGTAGCTGCTGGACCTGGATATAATGAACAGTGACAACTGTAGCTGCTGGACCTGGATACAACAAACAGTAACAACCGTAGCTGCTGGACCTGGATATAACGAACAGTGACAACTGTAGCTGCTGGGCCTGGATATAATGAATAGTAACAAATGCATACGTTGGACTTGGATATAATGATCAATAACAACTGTAGCTGCTGGGCCTCTGGATATAATAATAAC
Source organism: Paraescarpia echinospica (assembly GCA_020002185.1). Taxonomy (NCBI): domain Eukaryota; kingdom Metazoa; phylum Annelida; class Polychaeta; order Sabellida; family Siboglinidae; genus Paraescarpia; species Paraescarpia echinospica. Next base: position 74,138,186 of record CM034535.1, on the reverse strand, counting down.
AATAATAATAGAATTACTTCTTTAGCGCCAATATTCTCGGTAAATCCGAGCTCAGTGGCACAACAAACCCAAAGGATTAAGCGTTCTCATTGTCATGTACAGAGCAAAAGTCGTCAACAGATGGATGGAACTGCTAAGAAGCTAAGGAGGATATTAAAAAGACGACGGCGAAATGAAACTATATATCTTACTGACTTATCACCAACAGGGAGTAAGTTCCACAAAGTTGGTGCAGCAACTGAAAAGACTCAAGTTCTAGCATTCGTCTTAACTATGGGAATAAAAAGTAGATCAGAGTCGGCCGACCAAAGCTGTTTTATTTAGTGTTTAGGTTTCTTTGCTGGAGTAAGCTTAGAATGTAGATATGCAGGTGGTTTGGATGATAGGGCTTGATAAATAATTGTACAGATCTTTAAAATAATGCGATATCGCACAGCTAGCCAATGTAGTAATTTTAGAAGTGACACTGAGCGAGAAAAATGAGGAGATCGTGTAACTACCCTTGCCAAACAATTTTGGACATGTTGAAGTTTATTAATGTCCTTGCTAGCGATACTATAAAGGAGGGAATTGCAATAGTCAAGTCTGCTGCTAGCAAGAGCTGTTGCAGTACTTTTAGCAACAGAAAATGACATAATTTTGTTATACCGGTGAATACGGCAAAGATTATGGGATAAAAATAGCAGCGACACATTTGAGATATATGTTGTCTAATATTGAAGTTATTATCAAAGAGTACTCCTAGATTCTGCGCCAAAGTTGCTGGTGTGATATGCTGACTCAAAATATGCGTTGGGAAAGTTTATCATGCTGCATTGAAATACCAATTATGAGAAATTTGGTCTTATTTGCATTCAACTTTAAATTGCTGTCAGTAATCCAGTGGAGGATATGTTGGAGACAATCACTAATCTGGTTAAGGGAGGTATTTGTATCCAGGGTAGCCAAAGAAATGTAGATCTGTGTATCGTCAGCATAAAGATAGTGATCCAAATTATGCCTTTGGCTTAGTGACATGGTGTAAAGAGTGAAAAGCAAAGGCCCAGGAACAGAACCCTGGAGGACACCACACAAAGTGGGCAGTGCAGCCGAAAAGCAGTTTCCAATCTTAATGGTTTGGTATCTATCAGTTTGATATGAAGAAAACCAGCTCAGAGCTGTGCCAGATATGCCATACCACTTTGATAAACATTTAATTAGAAAGTTATGATCGATGGTATGAAAGGCGGCAGATAGATCAAATAAGATTAGGGCAGTTACGTTACCATTATTAATGTTTACGCTAATATCATATTAGTGCACTTTTAATTAAAAGCCTGCATACAATGAATAACAACTGGGTTTGGATACAATGTGTGTGTGCATGCGTGCATGTTTTGTGTGCATGTATGTCACTTGTTGCCCTTCGTTTGTTGCAGGGTACGTATGGGTGTAAGCCAGTACTAGATTAAATCATTATCTCTGTAAACAATTGTGGTATATTTGTGACGTTGTAACAAATGTGACATCATCAAGCTGTGCCTGTGTACAAAGTATAAAGCTGGGTTCACCTGTTGTTGGGGAAGACCAAGGACATCCCTGTGTTCTCCCAGGGGAGTGGGAAGGGAGAACTCGGAGATGACGGCGGGAAGGGACATCCCGGGAAACAGCTCCACAAACTTCTCAACTAGAGTCGAATTTCTACAACAAAATCATATTACTTGTTACACAAAATATCATGAAAGAATAGTGCATGCAAATCTTATTCACAAACTAATAATTAGTTACTGTGATTTATTATTCACATAATTTGTTGCATTTTGGTTTATGGTTGCTACTAACACAATCAAGTTAGTGTCTTCATTTATAGGGTTGCTACTAACACAATCAAGTTAGTGTCTTCATTTATAGGGTTGCTACTCACACAATCATGTTTGTGTCTGGGGTGATGACATAGACGTTGGACTCGCACAGCGGGTAGATAATAGCAGCCTTGCCCCAGTACACAAGATGAGTGACCAGCTGAAACACCTGTAGTGACCACAAAGTCAATGACCAATTGACTGACCCCAGGCAAGACATACTGTGGAGACGTAAGACAACCACAAATATGGGGCGATTTTACACAGGCGGCCATTATAACCTATCCTTTGCTGGATAGAGAAGTTAATGGTAGATTTGGTTTAAACTTTCTTAAGCATTGCTTAACTGACCCAGTGTGGAAAACTCGTGAAAACGACATACCTCGTTTTTTTTTTTTAAATCCACCCAAACCTGATACCCCTCAATTTGATCCCAATCTGGTGACGGATTTTGAAATATTGGTGCGTTCTGCAAAATAGCCACTCTGTGAACATGCAAGTGACTTGGGTATATTTATTGTTACATCGTGAAATATCTAATGCAGTAGTACATTCAACATTCACTGGACCAACATGTGCCATGTAAGTGCTCAAAAACATTTCACACATCACACCAAAACACTATTTTAAAGGGGACTCACTAAATTTGTGTAACTGCAGATGGGCACTAATTGTGGTCTTACACCACATGACAAAATAACAATGAACCGACTGGGACTAGAAACCGTGGACAATTGCCTTGTATAATCAAACTTCTATAGTGACAATTTTTGTTATGGCAGCTTCTTGACTGTGACGATTCGTGTAATTATTATTAATTACACATATTTTGAAGACCACGACTGATGCAAGACAATTTTAATGTCATCAATTTAATGTTAGCTCATTCATTATTGGTTAAATTTACTCCCAAGTGAAATCTAGTTTTCATAATAATGTAAGAATGTTTATCAAAAAATTTATAGATAAGAGTACAGTGAAACCTCTCTATTAAGGTCACCCTTTACTAACCTGAATAGCAAGGTGACCTTATTAGCAGGACTTATTTTATATACTTTATTGTACATGGAGATAATTTGGGACTGTCATAGGGTGACCTTAATTGTGAGGTGGCTGAATTACAAAGGTGAACATAAAGCGAGGTTTGACTATATTTGAACTGGCCTGTCCTAGAGATAGGTCTGCATCCGAGGCAAGATCCTGTAGGTTCTTGAGTGGACTCGACACTTGGATGAGTCGAGTGAGACACGGACTGCCATCTGGTGGCAGAGAGTCGAGCAACGTCTCTTCGTCAACGAGAAGCAATATGCCATGGTAGGGCCTACAAGACAGTGATTATGTTATTGAGTAAATGTAGGCCTGCACTTATGCTTTAACAAAAGTACATGTAGGCCTACCCATACTTGAACACATGCGCGCACACAATACACACCTGAACTTGTTTGATTTCACCATCATATGTAAGAAATTAAATTAAACATTTAATCAAAAATAACATCATTTTACATCTGTATTGAAACACAAGTCGCACCTACAATGACATGCATACAAATGTGCTGATGCCATTGCAAACTCTGTTTTATTGTTGTTTACTACCATAAATTTGATTTACCAAAAAACAAGTTGTTGGGCCAATGTTTATATATTAATTAACTGGCAAGAACCCAAAGGTCATTACGTCAATGTGCTGGAGTACTGAACATCTGCCCGGCTACGTGCTCTTGTGAGAATAATTTTGTTTATAATGGTGTATGATGTAGACAAAATAACAATAGGGGTCTTGCATGTGTATTGATTACCAAGTTGGACTGATGACAACTAGGATAACAGGAGTGGGTTGCTTTCAAATGACAGGCATTGCTTGGTATTGTTCCACATGGCATGACACGGTAATCTAATCATCTGTGACGTGGCTGTCGCTCCTTTTATACAACATTTTATCCAGGACCAGTTTAATTACCAGTGCAACATGCCTTTGTTTCTGTGGCCTAAAATATGCAGTGCGTATCCTCACATATTTGTTATCTACCCGAGGGTAATGGGGCATGATTTCACAGGCTACATTTTACTAAACAAATTCTTACATAAATAGTTGACTAGAAGTATGCCTTCAGGGGTGGATATGTGACATTTTCCCCTCCACTTGCTGAGTGATGGTTATAAGTACTTGCTGTAATGCCCGTCCTCGGGATGGCACTACACACATGCAACTGCTGAAAACGGTCTTACAAATGTAAATGTTTGTTATGATGTTTTTTCACAATACATGTTGTATAAAAAATGTCCAACTGATCGTCGGACCTTTTATTTAGCTTGGAGCAATTACAGAAAATACATGTAACATTGTGAACAATCGATTAATGTCTGGTATATATCCTAAAGGTGGTAAGAACACTGAACGAATGTGGAATTTTGAATATTAACGCATTAATTTTCTTCCTATGCGTCGTAAATAAATCCCTTAAATTATGGTGCCTGAGATGCAAAGCATCTAGAAGGAAAACATTAACACACCGACATGTTGGTACACATACATATTGACTGTAGTATGATTCCATAAAATGGTATAAAATAATTTTAAAGTATGACATACCTCAGTGATTCAACACACCGCTGAATTGTTTTGGGCTAAAAATAAGCAACAAAGTATGGATCACAAATGACACAAAAACCAGTAGAATGAAACATGTTGGTAAAAAATATATATAATATAATAAAATCTTTGGGTCTATATTTGTGGAACCTCATTATTAAGGTCACCCAGATAATTGGGCCAAAGTGACTGTAACAGTGAGATGACCAATGGACTGTTAGCAGAACTCATTTCCTACACTTTACTGTTACAGAAACATTGTAGGACTAACCTAGAGTGACCTTATTTGCAAGATGTCCATAGTGCAAGGTTCGACTGTACTTTTTTCAGATTTACACTTTTTCAGGTTGACTGTATAGTAATTAGTACAGTGTAAGATTGTTGACACTTTTGCAAATTACCCAAACTAATGAGTTGATTCTTTCCTACATAACGAAGCTCTACGCTGAGTGAATAGTTGAGAATAGTTGAGCATGAATTGACCCTGACCGTGATCTTCATGCCAGGACTGTAGGCCATGTGAACTTTGTGAGGCAGACTGAAGTTGATGTGAATCCACTGGTTCACATACAGCTGTACGACACCACTGCTGCAGAGACTGCAAGAACACACAGACACACAGCAGGCATAGACAGCCGTAGACAGTCAACATTGACATTGTAACACACTCCACAGACATATCTAGACAGCCAATGTTCACATTGTAATACACTCCACAGACATAGCTAGACAGTCAATGTTCACATTGTAATACACTCCACAGACATATCTAGACAGTCAATGTTCACATTGTAATACACTCCACAGACATAGCTAGACAATCAATGTTTACACTATAACACAATCCACATACATATCTAGACAGCCAATGTTCACATTGTAATACACTCCACAAACAGCTAGACAGTCAATGTTCACATTGTAATACACTCCACAGACATAGCTAGACAGTCAATGTTCACATTGTAATACACTCCACAGACATATCTAGACAGTCAATGTTCACATTGTAATACACTCCACAGACATAGCTAGACAATCAATGTTTACACTATAACACAATCCACAGACATACCTAGACAGCCAATGTTCACATTGTAATACACTCCACAAACAGCTAGACAGTCAATGTTCACATTGTAATACACTCCACAGACATAGCTAGACAGTCAATGTTCACATTGTAATACACTCCACAGACATATCTAGACAGTCAATGTTCACATTGTAATACACTCCACAGACATATCTAGACAGTCAATGTTCACATTGTAATACACTCCACAGACATAGCTAGACAATCAATGTTTACACTATAACACAATCCACAGACATATCTAGACAGCCAATGTTCACATTGTAACACACTCCACAAACAGCTAGACAGTCAATGTTCACATTGTAATACACTTCAGACATAGCTAGACAGTCAATGTTTACACTATAACACACTCCACAGACATATCTAGACAGCCAATGTTCACATTGTAATACACTCCACAAACAGCTAGACAGTCAATGTTCACATTGTAATACACTTCAGACATAGCTAGACAGTCAATGTTTACACTATAACACACTCCACAGACATATCTAGACAGCCAATGTTCACATTGTAATACATTTACACTGTAACACACTCCACAGCTATATTTAGGCTGTTAAAATTTACAATGTAACACACCATAGACATATCTAAACAGTCAACATTTACATTGTAAAATATTCCACAGACATATCTAGACAGTTAATGTTTACACTATAACACACTCCACAGACATATCTAGACAGTCAATGTTCACATTGTAATACACTCCACAGACATAGCTAGACAGTCAATGTTTACACTATAACACACTCCACAGACATATCTAGACAGCCAATGTTCACATTGTAATACACTCCACAGACATAGCTAGACAGTCAATGTTCACATTGTAATACACTCCACAGACATATCTAGACAGTCAAAGTTCACTCTGTAATACATTCCACAGACATAGCTAGACAGTCAATGTTTACACTATAACACACTCCACAGACATATCTAGACAGCCAATGTTCACATTGTAATACACTCCACAAACAGCTAGACAGTAAATGTTCACATTGTAATACACTTCAGACATAGCTAGACAGTCAATGTTTACACTATAACACACTCCACAGACATATCTAGACAGCCAATGTTCACATTGTAATACATTTACACTGTAACGCACTCCACAGCTATATTTAGGCTGTTAAAATTTACAATGTAACACACACCATAGACATATCTAAACAGTCAACATTTACATTGTAAAATATTCCACAGACATATCTAGACAGTTAATGTTTACACTATAACACACTCCACAGACATATCTAAACAGTCAACATTTACATTGTAAAATATTCCACAGACATATCTAGACAGTTAATGTTTACACTATAACACACTCCACAGACATATCTAGACAGTCAATGTTCACATTGTAATACACTCCACAGACATAGCTAGACAGTCAATGTTCACATTGTAATACACTCCACAGACATATCTAGACAGTCAATGTTCACTCTGTAATACACTCCACAGACATAGCTAGAGAGTCAATGTTTACACTATAACACAATCCACAGACATATCTAGGCAGCCAATGTTCACATTGTAATACACTCCACAAACAGCTAGACAGTCAATGTTCACATTGTAATACACTTCACAGACATAGCTAGACAGTCAATGTTTACACTATAACACACTCCACAGACATATCTAGACAGCCAATGTTCACATTGTAATACACTCCACAGACATAGCTAGACAGTCAATGTTCACATTGTAATACACTCCACAGACATATCTAGACAGTCAATGTTCACATTGTAATACACTCCAGACATAGCTAGACAGTCAATGTTTACACTATAACACACTCCACAGACATATCTAGACAGCCAATGTTCACATTGTAATACACTCCACAGACATAGCTAGACAGTCAATGTTCACATTGTAATACACTCCACAGACATATCTAGACAGTCAATGTTCACTCTGTAATACACTCCACAGACATAGCTAGACAGTCAATGTTTACACTATAACACAATCCACAGACATATCTAGGCAGCCAATGTTCACATTGTAATACACTCCACAAACAGCTAGACAGTCAATGTTCACATTGTAATACACTTCACAGACATAGCTAGACAGTCAATGTTTACACTATAACACACTCCACAGACATATCTAGACAGCCAATGTTCACATTGTAATACACTCCACAGACATAGCTAGACAGTCAATGTTCACATTGTAATACACTCCACAGACATATCTAGACAGTCAATGTTCACATTGTAATACACTCCACAGATATAGCTAGACAGTCAATGTTTACACTATAACACACTCCACAGACATATCTAGACAGCCAATGTTCACATTGTAATACACTCCACAGACATTGCTAGACAGTCAATGTTTACAATATAAAACACTCCACAGACATATCTAGGCAGTCAATGTTCACATTGTAATACACTCCACAAACCTAGCTAGAGAGTCAATGTTCACATTGTAATACATTTCACAGACATAGCTACACAGTCAATGTTTACACTATAACACACTCCACAGACATATCTAGACAGTCAACTTTTACACTATAACACACTCCACAGACATATCTAGACAGCCAATGTTCACATTGTAGTACACTCCACAGACATAGCTAGACAGTCAATGTTCACATTTTAATACACTCCACAGACATATCTAGACAGTCAATGTTCACATTGTAATACACTCCACAGACATAGCTAGACAGTCAATGTTTACACTATAACACACTCCACAGACATATCTAGACAGCCAATGTTCACATTGTAATACACTCCACAGACATTGCTAGACAGTCAATATTTACACTATAACACAATCCACAGACATATCTAGGCAGTCAATGTTCACATTGTAACACACTCCACAAACATAGCTAGACAGTCAATGTTCACATTGTAATACATTTCACAGACATAGCTACACAGTCAATGTTTACACTATAACACACTCCACAGACATATCTAGACAGTCAACTTTTACACTATAACACACTCCACAGACATATCTAGACAGTCAATGTTTACACTATAAAGTACTCCACAGACATATCTAGACAGTCAATGTTCCCATTGTGATACACTCCACAGACATATCTAGACAGTCAACTTTTACACTGTAACACATTCCATAGACATCTCTTGACAGGTGACATTTCCATTGTAATACACTCCACGGACACGTTTAGATAGTTAATGTTTACATTTTAATACACTCTACAGACATATCTTGACAGTTAATATTTACATTGTAAATTACACTCCCACACATATCTAGACAGTCAACATTTACATTGTAACACATCCCATGGGCTTCTCAAGACAGTCAACATTTACATTGTAACACATCCCATGGGCATCTCAAGACAGTCAACATTTACATTGTAACACATCCCATGGGCATCTCAAGACAGTCAACATTTACATTGTAACACATCCTATGGGCATCTCAAGACAGTCAACATTTACATTGTAACACATCCTATGGGCATCTCAAGACAGTCAACATTTACATTGTAACACATCCCATGGGCATCTCAAGATAGTCAACATTTACATTGTAACACATCCCATGGGCATCTCAAGACAGTCAACATTTACATTGTAACACATCCCATGGGCATCTCAAGATAGTCAACATTTACATTGTAACACAATCTACAGACAAAACGTGCTGCTTGTGTGTGAATCAGCTGCTAAGTATAATCAAACTGCCTTGGCTGATAGTGATTCTGATATACAATGTCACGGTTTTATGAATATGTTTACATGTTACCAGTTGTTTTTAAAGGAATGGACTATCAGGCGGCACTATTCTGAGGACCAATTTCACTCAATGATTCACCCATAATATCATAATGTTAAACATACAAATATCCTGACTAATGTTCCCAATTATGTTACAGAAATACTACACTAGCAGACATGGGGTCAAATACATTGAAAAGTACTTAAATGCAAATACTTTTGACATTTCAAATGCAAATTCAAAATTTAATTAAGCACAGCTGTGATAACAGTTTTCATTGACAGAATTAAATGCTATAAGTATTTGAAAAATATAATTTTTTTTAAATACTTTTAAAATGTATTTAAATGCAAATAGTTTTGGCTCCAAATTTTCAAATGCAAATACTGGATCAGTCGCATTTAAATGCATTTGCCCCCATGTCTAACACTAGATAAGATCTGGCCTACCTCAAATGGACCGACTTCAGTTGCTTTGCAAGTTGACATTTCATTAGCATTGCCCCATATGGTGACTCCAAACTATCTAAAAACACACAGGCAGATAATTGATCAGATTAACTTTGTAAAGATACATCAATAATCATTCACAGCTGTTGACACCTAAATAAGCATTTTATTTCAATACATTGAGCACTGGCGTGATCCACTTCTGTACACCTAGCTAAAGCACACATATGTTTTACAGTTATTGCACCAGTATCAACATCAAGTTGAGGTGTTGTCATTTACCATAACTCTATAATCTAATGTACATTAAGGTCCAAACTAATGCCACACATACCTATACAGTTAAAAGCTCAGTAAATATGGCCATATTCACAAACTATGGAATAAAATGGATAATTAATTGGCTTGACACATAAAAATTACAATAATTAAAAAAATTGATTTGGGTGGGTCAAGGGTAATTTGATTTATAAAAATGAAAAGGTATAGTCTTTTTGAAAAAAGTTCTTAATTAATTAAATTAATAATGCTTTATCATTCAAGGCATTGGCAATGTGCACACAGTGCTTCCAATTTGGTTTTGGACGGGGTGTGGAAGATGGGACCTATGCTATCCTGCAAACAAACTTTTATAATTTTGTATTTATAAAACCTCTAAATAGGGTACAAGCCTTGGAGTTGGACCCATAAGAAAAACGAAAAACATGCAGACCTAAAAACAGTTGGAGGAAATCCACAGCTGAGGAACTAAAGAAGTATGGGACCACCTGGACTGAAATAAAAGGCAGCAGACAACAGAGTGGGTTGGAGAAGGTCATTTCAGCACTGTGCTCTAATCACAATGAAGAGGATTAAGTAAGTTGTGGAGTGCAGTGGCACACTGGTTAGAGCATCAGACTCTCAATCAAGAGAACCCGAGTTTGAATCCTGTACTGCCATGTCGAATGTTTGACAAGTTCGTTTACTCTACATTGCACCAGTTCACCCAGCTTTATGAATGAGTACCTGATTATAGACAGTGGTGGATATTTGTGTACGAATAGTCTTCATGCGTTAATTGCGCCATGGCTGAATGCTTCCTAGAGAAGTCGAGATGGTGTTTGATTGAACAGGTCTGCCAGGGAGTAAAGTGCCTTGAGCAGACCTAAGGATGGGTTACGTGTTATATAAAAACGTAACCTTTATAGAAGGACAAAGTGTAGGAGATGACTGTTGAGGTGTACCTTCAGGCTGGGAGGCCATGTCGTCCTGTGTTAAGCACATCATGCTGGCCTGTTCACTCAAGTACCCACACCGTCTCTCCTCATGTCGGAGGGCCACGGCGAGCTGCTTCGACAGGTCGTGGTAGCAGGAAATGAGCATTGCATCTGCATTGCCCTGAATGCAGAGAACATGCACGCTCACAATGACCAGGCAAAACATGCACTATCAGAAGACAGAGGCTATGCGCTAGGGTAATGTCTCACTATAATCGAGCTGGCATGTGTGTGTATATATGTGTGTGCACGCACGTGTGTGGGTGCATGTGTGAGTGCGCGCGCGTGTGTATGTGTGTGTGTGTGCGTGTGTGTGTGCGCGCGTGTATGTGTGTGTGCCTCCCTCTAATGTTTTCCTCCTAGACAATTTGCATCTTGGCTGCCAAACATTCAGGGATTAATCTACGACCTCCAGAAGAAAAAAATGTTTTTTAATCCCCGTTTGTTAAGGGTGCTTACAAGGTTTACGGTTCATACCATGTCGTAGACAGACGTAAATTGATTGATCATAAAACTCATAATGCTGTGCATATTTCTCCAAGGACCCCCAATCGGTCGGGAACATTTTAATAAACATAATTTACAAAGACTTTGGGAAACCGTCTTATGCATCTGTGTGTATGTACGGCCATCAGGAGGATGGGCATTTTTTCTAATACAATAATAATAACACAATTTTCAAACGTATGAAATATGTGATATTGCCATATATACTAGCTTACATTCATCCGTGGTGCAACACACCAATGGCATCGGTTTATCGTAACACTATTTCAATCTTAAACTAGTTCACAGTGGTGCCATCTGAGGAGTTGCCCACTACTCTATTCACTCAGGTTCCATTTGTCTTCAATTCATAGAAAAGCATGTCGGGTACACATAAATAACTCTAATTAACTACCTTTGTGTTTAACTACATCACCAGTGTGTGGACGAGAGGCCAATGGTGCAAGAAAGTGAGAGAACGTAGAAAGAGATGGGTGGACCTTGGCATTGCTCCCAAAGGTACTGTATTCATATATTGATACCACTGCAATACTAAATGCCAATGGTTTTAAAGCTGTTGCAAAAGAATTACATTACTTATGTTGTACAGCTGTCGCAATGTGTTGACAATAATTTAAAGCAGACCCTTAGCCAGCATTGTGAAATTTTACAATTTACCCATTATCGTTTTTTATTTATCTGTTATACTCATAGAAATAAACCGTTATCCATGCATTGGTCATTGACATGGTGAATATTCAGGGAGCTGAGGCTCTCAGAAAATCTCCAATAACACCACCCTTGAGGCTTGCAAAATACTAAAACTTCAAACCACACTCCTGCGCCCACTTTCACACTTAGTACAAAGCTTGTTTTATGACTTTCAAACACTGCTTTGATCTTGTTATTGGGAAAATAAAGGTCCAACACAAAGTCATGGTGTCTGAAAAATAAAAATTGTGTTATCCAAAGACCAAAAGATCTGGATTTTTTAACAAAAAACATGTTGCGATTTTCAGAAAACCTGTTCCATTAACGGGACAACGGGTCTCTGGCTAAGGGCCTGATTTAATGTATCTCCAACAGTTACCACTTGCAATGACCTACTGTCCCCCAGACACACCACAGTACCCACCTGCAGTGCAAAGACAACATTAAATGATGTCATGGTAACCCGGGCATGCTTCGATGATGGGTGGGTCTTGGGGACAAGTAGTGGGTGTCCCAAAAACAGGACATCATTGACCTTCACCTCAAATTTGTGTCCACAAAGTGGGGGTTTGACTGTGAGCAAAGCCGCCAGCACTTTGTCAGAATACCTGGTGTGGAACGTGGAAAAGAAATGCACATTATATCATTTATATATGTGACTAATTTACACAAGCAGCATTATAATAAGTATTGCGAAAAAATACCAACAAAATATTATTTAAATATCATGGACAATGTGATTTTGTAGATAGTTATTAATTTAGCTCACATCCAATTGTCAAAGATTATTATTATATATTCATGATTTAATGCCTAATGATTCTTGTTTGTTGAGTCTCTGAGATCAGGTTTTTGATACTATAGAGCATAATTTAATTATATTATTATAAACATATTTGAAAGGACAAAACTATGTATTTCTCTTTCTTATTTCACCAAGCTGATACAGAACATATTTCAAGATTATGCCATTATATCACTCAGTGCACAAACATATCAATTAAGAAAACCACAACTAATTACACAATGTTCATCGACCTACCCAATTAATGTCCTGATACTAATACTGGAAACTGGAGTCCTGCAAATTAGAAAACAATACTATAATACTGCTTGTCAAGAAAGACTACCAACACCAATATAATATGCAGTGCCATGATTGGTAATTTGGTAAACAATTTGTTTACCTCCATATGGACCTTGTCAAGTCATGCAACATGTTATAACATAGCCTGCATGTGAAAAAAGTATATCTAATTTGTTAACAAATTGTTTAATGAATAATGGTGTAGCAACAACATGAGCTAGATACTAATTTGAAAATATTTAACAAATCTTTGCATCAGCAGAAAATACGGAATATTAACATTGACTGCAACCAAGCACAAACTGGCATAAATACATTACTTTGTTGTTGTTGTATTTTAGCATTCAATTGATTCAAATTACATCAGCTAAACTAGTGTTGTTTTGATGAACTAATTTTGTCAGTGATTGATCGGTTCATATTTTCGATCAACAAATCGATTACAAGATTGTGTGATTGCTCATTTTTTATTATTTTCATTTAATTCCCTATTATTAGTACTTGTTCCGATTAAATTAATCAATTTCACTGAATCATTTGACGATTGATTGGTTCGTGTGTTAAGATTTTCATGCTGAATTCAATTCCCTATTGTTCAATGATTTATCTATCTGAGATCATCATCTGTTACATCAAACATAGCAGAAAGAGAGTAACCATCTGGCCGTTCTGCCAGTTTCTGGCCAGTGAAAACCTTCATATTATTCTTATTGTTGATCATGCACTAATCAGGGCATTTGTCAACAAATTCATGTGCCATGATTGGAGAAAGGATGGATCTATTTAGGATTTTAAATACTCTAGGACAGTGTGCTGTCGAAAGTTAACATTGACATGTTGAGTACTAGTGAGCATGACATATCCGCAACCACAGGGCAACCGCATATGTGTTTCAGTTCAATTAATCAAACATTTTACTTGTTAATTCCACCTTTATATATGGATTATTTAAACAATATGTAGCTTATAAATTCTGATGTCAGTTGTTGTCATTCAACTGAAAATTGTGTACATTCATTCTGTGCCCGACTTCAGTTGACCATTGTCAATTGTGTTGCCAATTACTTCATACCGGGAATCATGGTACCATACCATACACTGATCTTTATCAACATGTTGCTTGATGTAATGTTCGATCACTGATCAACTGTCAACAAAATGTCAATGTCAACAAAAATAAGTATCATATTGAGTCATACCTTAGTTCAGACAAGTCTTCGGTAACTCGGACACCATATGGGTTGACATTTGTTCCTGGATCTGTTGGGAAGACATTAAATAACATGAATTCATGTGATTCTATGAGTCACAAATAGTAAACAGATTAACCGACAATAGCTAAGCTGTATTCCTTATTTCAGCAACTCTTCAAAACATCCTTAACAAATTGTTAATAAGTGTGAAATGATGGCAAACTGTACAGTTTAACTCATATGTAAATACTCGTAACTAAACAATTCACAATCATATTCATGGACAAATTATTTTCACCTTATATTTATGTTATTTTTTGTCTTAATTAATTCGTTCATGCCCATGTTTTCAGTATAAGACAGCTTGCATTTGTGAAAAGTTGCATTTACCATCGGATGATTCCTCGGAAAGCATTAAGATACCAACATTTATTATATAGATTTTCTAAAGTTGAATTTTAATATCACACATGAAGCATAGGATAGCATATTTAAATCATGATTGTAGCCCACTATTTGATGAAATTATACAAAAAACTAACTAAAACATCTCATTTGAAAAATCGCATTTTAGAAAAAGTTAAAAACCATGCAGATTCAACATAAATTTAAAGAAAGTATTCTCTTTCTCCCCAGTTAGTAACAAATCGTTTTCAAATATGATGGGACTTGGCTCCTAGGATCTGACATCACAAAAACCAAAGACCGAGTATCAATACACGATGCCCAGTGCACACTATTCCCATTGTTCAAAAAGTACGTAAATGGAGCGCTTAGTCCGCCATTATGGAGGCACGCCAAGCCAGAACATGCACTGATGCACCTGTTAGCATCCAAAATGGTGGACAAAAACTCTCATTGTAGACTGCAATGATTTCGCTTCCTGTCTAAATATAGCCTTTTTTATAGGCTCCTTGATAAAAGGGGCGTTACTCTCTGCCCAGTGCTCTGAGATGGGACCGGGCCTGACTCTAAGCCTTCAAAGAGTTCATTACCTTATTATTCATTATATGTGCCTTTACGGCAAAACACTTGGTGTTAATGTCACTATTATTCATAACGTTAAAACGTGACAACAGCAATTACAAAACTGTCAAAACAGCAACTAGGATGGGCGATAATAAAGAATATTGAGTTTATGTACATTTTCCAAACAACTGGTTCGAATCCTCGGACTCATATGGGTATCTGAACAACAACCGTTCTCCTGCACTCCCCGAATACACCAGGAAAATGCCAACAGGATCAGATTCCGACATGTTTGAAATATTCCTACAAAATTCTACATCTTCGCGCCCCTCAATCGGATTATTGAGTAAACACTGTTGATCACTGCTGCCTTCTCGTGGACAATGTTACAAATAATTTGGTAAAACGCTAAATGTTATAGTGGAACCGCATTAAGGTCACCCCGAGACTGGGTAAAAGAGACCTGAATAGCGAGGTGACCGTAGCGGGACTAATTTCCTATCCAAGGGTGAGCTTAATTGCGAGGTGGCTGTATTACAGAGTTGACCATAGAGCGAGGTTCGACTGTAGATCTTATGGTTGGATCGAGTATTCAGTGTGTGCATCGAGATAATTTGTTTCAATAATTCATTGTCCTGTGTGAGAATTAATACTTTCTCATCCAACCTACGCTATTCCAAAACTAATGCTGCATTGGACCATCTGGTTCTGTTGCCTTCTTTAAGTTCGAAAGATATATATTTCTGTCAATATAGACTCGGGATCCATATTCAGCTAGCAACCACTAGGCCTACCTCCATATGCAGCACGAACTCCGGTGTCCATCCAGCATTCCCTGGACGGTTGTAGGCCTATCATACCGTTGATGTAGCTGCATTGGAAACACGAATAGAAGTGCTTTTAACGAAAAAAGGCCCCATTAATCTGTAGGTGTTTTGGAATAAGGGCGTGCGAGAGAGGAGCCATTTACATACAACGTCCATCTGTAATTGATTTCTGACTTTCGTCACTTCAGAGGCTTAACTGAAAATTATCCTATTGTTGGAACATAATTATGAAGATACTTATACTGTTTCTTCGTCGTTAAGACCTTGCCAGTTCTTACCATCTTCTTATCCGTCACCCAACATCATCACATGTATAAGACGTTTGCATGTTCATTTCCCACGTATTGCCAGTTTGCAACAACGCCACATGTACCCCACATTCCTGGAGACATTGGCCAGCTAAATAAACGATTGAACAATTGCAATAATTGTTATAATCGGACATTCTGTAGTCGTTACATCGGGTATAATCTATTCTGTGTATACGGCGCGCTGTTGCGCGCTTTGTGTGTGTAGTTGGTTTCCGCCGCAGGCGTGGTTCTTCGTTCATAATAAAAGGTTATAATACTTACTACTCTCTAGTTATACATTAACAGTCAAGTTACGACAGCTGGCGACGAGGATAATGGCAGGCTACATCGGTCAGCTAGGAGAGTTCAATGAGGCTAAAGAGGACTTTGAGAGTTACGTAGAGAGGCTGGATCAGTGGTCTGAATTGAACGGAATCGATTCGACGAAGAAAGCAAACGTGCTTCTTTCTGTGATCGGGCCTACGTCATATAAACTACTCAAAGATATCCTGACGCCGGAGAAACCGAAGGATAAGTCCTACGTTGAACTATGTGATGCCTTAAAGGGGCATTATTCGCCAAACCCTCTGGTTATTGCTGAGAGATTCCGATTTTACAAGAGAGGACAGAAGGAGGGAGAGTCGGTGGCAGACTACGTGATCACCGTGAAGCATCTGAGTGGTACGTGCGAGTTTGGAGAGTTCCTACCGCACGCTCTGAGAGACCGTCTGGTGTGTGGTCTTCGGGATGAGAACATTCAGAGGCGATTGCTAACCACCAAAGAGCTCACCTTCCAATCAGCAAAAGAAGTAGCGATTGCAATGGAGCTGGCGACCAGAAGTGAGGTCTGTCTACGGGCCACTGGTGAATCCGTAAATAAAGTCACTTACTCGCCGCGTCAAGGAAGTGGTCGTGCTGCACGAAAGCCTGAGAAGTCGAGACGGAATGAGTGTTATCGCTGTGGCGAGGACCATAATCCTGAAAGAGGTCACTTCAGGACGGCAGTGTGTTATGTCTGTAACAAAGTGGGACATTTGGCACGCAAATGCAGAGGAAATAACCGCAGAAACACGTCTCAGAGTCAGATGACCAAGAGTCAATCCCAGAATGTTCGCTACGTCGGTGTGGTCGCTGATGAGTCGGACATTGGAATCTACACGTGTAACGTTGGAGGGGCCGGGGCGCAGCCAATCTTCGCTGAAGTGGATATTGGAGGCAACGCCGTGAGAATGCAGGTGGACACAGGTGCAGCTAAGTCGCTCATTCCAGAGACACTGTACTTGAGACATTTTGCACATCTCGCTCTACAACCCACCAACCTCACTCTACGCACCTATACTCAAGAGGTCATTGAGCACATCGGAGTGGTCACTCTGGATGTGAGGCATGGAGACCAACGAGCTGAGTTATCCGCAGTGGTCGTCAAGGGTGACAAAACACCTCTACTAGGAAGAGACTGGCTGGCAAAAATGAAGTTAGACTGGTCGAGTATCCTGGCAGTCACCGCAATTGCAAGGCATTCGGTGGAGGAAGTGCTGAAAGGGCATTCAGAGGTATTCCAAGAAGGAACGGGCACAATAAAGGGCTACACAGCGCACATCTACATGAAGGAAGACGTGCAGCCTCGCTTCCATAAGGCTAGGCCGGTGCCCTACGCACTGCGAGATAAAGTTGAACACGAACTGGACCGGTTGGAGAAGGAGCGCATCATCCAGAAGGTGGACCACAGCGATTGATCGGCTCCGATTGTGGTAGTGCCGAAGGCGAACAAGACGGTGAGGATCTGTGGTGACTTCAAAGTCACGATCAATCCGAATGTGGAACGTGAGCACTACCCACTTTGCGTCACTAGCCGGTGGCAAGGTGTTCAGCAAGCTGGACCTATCCCATGCGTACCAACAACTCGAGTTGGACGCCGAGTCGCAACACTACGTCACAGTGAATACCCACAAGGGCACGTATCGCTACTTGCGTATGCCGTACGGTGTGAGCAGCGCACCGAGTATCTTCCAGTCGGTGATGGATCAGATCATGCAGGGCATGGATCATGTGATGTGCTTCCTAGACGACATCCTCATCACGGCTGAGTCAGAGCAGGAGCATCTGAAACTTCTAGACGAAGTACTCACTCGTCTGGAGAAGTGTGGCGTCCGAGTGAATCTGGCGAAATGTGAGTTTGCCAAGAAATCAGTTGACTACTTGGGTCATCTGATAGATGCGGAAGGCATCCATCCCACATCAGAGAAATTGGACGCAATCACCAATTCTCAGAAGCCGAAGGACGTGAAGGAGTTGCGTTCGTACTTGGGGTTGATCAACTACTACGCTAAGTTTATACCCCGCATGTCTACCGTGTTACGTCCACTACACCTACTGCTCATGAAGGATCGTGAGTGGCGATGGACTCCCGAGTGTGATGACCCAATGCAGAAGTGCACAGATCTGCTGACGTCACAGCAGGTGCTGGTGCACTACGACTGTCGTAAGCCACTGCGACTGGCTACGGATGCGTCTCCGACAGACGTCGGGGCCGTGCTGTCACATGTCATGGAAAACGGAGATGAGAAGCCGATAGCGTTCGCGTCACGGACCCTTTCGTCGAGTGAGTGCAACTACGCACAGATCGAGAAGGAGGCGTTATCGATCATCTTTGGAGTCAAGAAGTTCCATAAGTATCTCTATGGACGCTCTTTCACATTGATCACGGATCATAAGCCGTTGGTCACAATCTTCGGTCCCAAAACGGCTGTGCCAACGTTGGCAGCGTTACGAATGCAGCGTTGGGCACTCATCCTGCAAGCGTACCATTACGGTATCGAGTACCGTAAGTCCGAGGATCACGCCAACGCTGACGCATTGTCGAGACTACCTCTACCGACTACAACGACAGAGGAGCCGGCAATATTCGAAGTATCAGTGGTTGACGATCTCCCGGTCAAGGCTAGGGACATCGCCGTGGAAACCCGCAGCGATCCTTTGTTATCACGAGTACTCGAGTATGTACTCACAGGTTGGCCCAACCACACAGACAAGGAACTACAAGTGTTCTTCGCGAAGCGAGACGAGCTGTCAACTGAACAGGGTTGTCTGCTGTGGGGATCACGCGTTCTGGTTCCGTCAGCCTATCACCAGGCGATGCTAGATGAGCTCCACTCGGAGCATAGTGGAGTCAGCCAGACCAAAGCATTCGCGCGCAGCTACATATGGTGGCCAGGTATGGACAATGATATCGAGACGATGGTGCTGGCTTGTGCAGTGTGTCAGTCAGTGAAGAATCAGCCAGCCGTAGCACCACTGCATCCATGGCCTTGGCCCACACGCATATGGCAGAGAATTCACATTTACTTTGCTGAGAAGGACGGTGTGAACTATCTGATTGTGGTTGACAGCCATTCGAAATGGTTGGAAGCTGTGGCGATGAGGTCCACTACATCCGCTAAGACCATTGAGGTACTCAGAGGAATGTTCGCATCTCATGGTCTACCGGAGGAGGTCGTGTCAGATAACGGGCCTCAATTTATCGCACACGAGTTCAAGACGTTCATGGACAAGAACGGCATCAAGCATACGAGGGTGGCTCCATACCATCCAGCGTCGAACGGTGCTGCTGAACGCTGTGTGGAGACTGTGAAGCAGAGTCTTCGGAAGTACTCTGTTGGAACTCAACTGACGAAGGAGAGTTGGCTCGCTAATTTCCTCCTGCGTTATCGGTGCACTCCGCATACCGTGACCGGTGTGTCTCCTGCGGAACTCTTCCTCAAGCGTCAACTGAGGAATCGCTTCAGTCTTCTCAAACCGCACCTAGAGAGACACATGGAGGAGAAACAGACGCAACAAAAAGAGCAACACGATCGGAGTAGAGTGAAGCTTCGAGAGCTGGTCAGCGGTGATCCAGTACACGTTCGCAATCATCGTGGCAGCGGTCCTCCGAAATGGGTCGCGGGCAAGATCATCAGACGACTGGGTCCGCTCACCTACTTAGTGCAAGTACGTGCACAGCGTCGCTATGTGCACGTAGACCATCTACGGCTGACGGCTGAAGGTGAGGTGACTGTACCTATGGTTCCGGAGATTCCAGAGTCGGTATGTGTTACCCTTCCTTCATCTTCTACGGAGCCGTGTGTTCAAGCAGAGTCACTTCCGTCTGAGGCAGATGAAACTGTTCGAGCACCAAGTGATGTGACTGTGGTTCCTGATGAATCATCGTCTCCTGTGCTACGCCGATCAAACCGGTGTGTCAAACAACGGAAAATACTGGACCTTTAATTGATTCAGTATTCTGACACTGTTCCATGTTATTACATTAGTTAGTGACGTAAAAGCTTAAGAGGAAGGAGTGTTATAATCGGACATTCTGTAGTCGTTACATCGGGTATAATCTATTCTGTGTATACGGCGCGCTGTTGCGCGCTTTGTGTGTGTAGTTGGTTTCCGCCGCAGGCGTGGTTCTTCGTTCATAATAAAAGGTTATAATACTTACTACTCTCTAGTTATACATTAATAGTCAAGTTACGACAATAATGATAAGCCATATTGCAGCATAGGAATCAACCGATATTTGTGAAACCATAGCTAGATGTAGAGGGTGATATTATTATTATGGTGTACCCCAAAAAATATGTAGATACTATACCTATACTTATGATCCAACAAAATGACCAGTTGACTGATGCTACATGCCCTCTGAAAGTCGTAACCATTGAAATTGGGTCGAAAATGGTGTTATTGTTGTTCAATATAAGAATTATGGTCTTTTGCAAGCGTTTTGCGTCAACCGAGGAATGAAAACATAATTTTCTACTTCAAAAGATTTATAAGGCACTCGAAGTATAACAGCATAATGGCGGTTGTCAATGAAGACTAAGATGCAAGGAGTTAAAAACTAATCATAACATGTATGGCGTACCGATGAATCATATACAGTGTATGTGCAGGCTAAGTGACCATGACTGTTGACACATCCTGCACAAGTTCGCCGTCCAAAAAGACACTTGGTGCTGTAAACTACACAGAGAAGGCACTCGACGAGGCCGAACAACGTGCCGTCGAGCACGGCCTTCAGCGTCACGGCGCCGTCGCCGGTCCAGCTCCGCGGCGGCGGCGGCGGCGGCGGCGGCGGTCTCGTCGTGCGCCACTGGCACTCCCACATCTCGACGACGGCGACGAAGCGGCGAAGGTAGGCCGTGACGGCGGCCGTCTCGGCGTACAGTTGGCTCATGGGCTTACCGTTCACCGCGTTCGTCTCCCTCCCCGTGCACGGACAGCCGTGGAAGAAGCACCCTTGGAACTGGTACGCCGTCCGCGTCGCGCCACACCAGCCGTCGACCCGGTACTTGCCGACGCGCTTCTCGCGCCCGTTGAGCTGGTGACGTATGTGAGCCCCCGTCCGCGCCGACCCCGTCGTGGGGGCTCCTGAACCTTTTTTATTTTACACACAAAAAAAGAGATAAAAAAGTGACCCCTTAGGTAGGTAGGTAGGTAGGTAGGTAGGTAGGGATAGTCCTTATGTTAGGTAGGTTGTTTATACGAGTATCGGCGCCGTAGTGACGCCGTCGTCGAGCACGCGACGTTTGGCGTAGAAGTAGCTCAACGCCGCGCGCTCCTGAATGTTCGTCAGCACATAGCACATAATAGTGGTTAAGACATAAGTATCACGTACCTCACTGCCGAACGGGGGTATCGTATGTCGACGTGTACTGTCAGACTTTATGCAGTGTATGAGCGTTAAGCGTTAAGCGGGGTTTGTTTATTTTGGCTGTCAGCTGGCTGTGCGCCAGCATACGCGGTGTGTTATGTGCGCTAGTTGGCCATAGGCAGGCGTTCGTTGACAGCTGATACTTGTGCATTGGGCTTGTGGTGAAGACTGGAGGAGATGGAGACAGGGGCTGTGGACAGGAAACACTGGAGAAAGAACAGAACAAGAGATACATTACTGTACCAGACCCTCACCCCTATACAATAAGACTGGAGGAGATGGAGACAGGGGCTGTGGACAGGAAATACTGGAGAAAGAATAGAACAATTGTCACATTACTGTACCAGACCCTCACCCATATAGAATAAGACTGGAGGAGATGGAGACATGGGCTATGGACAGGAAACACTGGAGAAAGAACACAACAATTGTCCCGTTACTGTACCAGACCCTCACCCCTGTAAATAAGATTGGAGGAGATGGAGACAAGGGTTGTAGACAGGAAACACTGGAGAAAGAACAGAACAATTGTCACATTACTGTACCAGACCTTCACCCCTATACAATAAGACTGTAGGATATGGAGACAGAGGCTGTAGAAAGGAAACACTGGAGAAAGAACAGAACAATTGTCACATTACTGTACCAGACCCTAACCCCTACACAATAAGACTGTAGGACATGGAGACTGAGGCTGTAGACAGAAAACACTGGAGAAAGAACAGAACAATTGTCACATTACTGTACCAGACCTTCACCCCTATACAATAAGACTGTAGGAGATGGAGACAGAGGCTGTAGACTGCAAACACTGGAGAAAGAACAGAACAAGTGTTACAATACTCTACTTGACCCTCATCACTATACAATAAGAATGGAGGAGATACTTCATCTGTTCTTTCTCCAGTGTTTCCTATCTACAGCCCCTTTCTCCATCTCCTCCAGTCTTATTGTATAGGGGTGAGTGTCTTGTACAGTAATGTGACACTTGTTCTATTACTGTACCACACCCACACCCCTATGCAACAAGACGGGAGGAGATGGAGACAGGGGCTGTGGACAGGAAACACTGGAGAAAGAACAGAACAATTGTCACATTACTGTACCAGACCCTCATCCCTATACGATAAGACTGGAGGAGATGGAGACAGGGGCCGCGGACAGGAAACACTGGAGAAAGAACAGAACAATTGTCACATTACTGTACCAGACCCTCACCCCTATACCATAAGACTGAAGGTGATGGAGACAGGGGCTGTGGACAGGAAACACTGGAGAAAGAACAGAACAATTGTGACATTACTGTACCAGACCCTCACCCCTATACAATAAGACTGGAGGCAATGGACACAAGGATTGTAGGCAGGAAACACTGGAGAAAGAACAGAACAAGTGTCACATTACTGTACAAGACCCTCACCCCTATACAATAAGACTGGAGGAGATGGAGACAGGGGCTGTAGATAGGAAACACTGGAGAAAGAACAGATGAAGTGTTACAATACTGTACCAGACCCTCACCCCTATACAATAAGACTGGAGGAGATGGAGACAGGGGCTGTGGACAGGAAACACGAGAAAAAAAGAACAATTGTCACATTACTGTACCAGACCCTCAACCCTATACAATAAGACTGGAGGAGATGGAGACAGGGGCTGTGGACAGGAAACACGAGTAAAAAAGAACAATTGTCACATTACTGTACCAGACCCTCACCCCTATACAATAAGACTGTAGGAGATGGAGACAGAGGCTGTAGACTGCAAACACTGGAGAAAGAACAGAACAAGTGTTACAATACTCTACTTGACCCTCATCACTATACAATAAGAATGGAGGAGATACTTCATCTGTTCTTTCTCCAGTGTTTCCTATCTACAGCCCCTTTCTCCATCTCCTCCAGTCTTATTGTATAGGGGTGAGGGTCTTGTACAGTAATGTGACACTTGTTCTATTACTGTACCACACCCACACCCCTATGCAACAAGACGGGAGGAGATGGAGACAGGGGCTGTGGACAGGAAACACTGGAGAAAGAACAGAACAATTGTCACATTACTGTACCAGACCCTCATCCCTATACGATAAGACTGGAGGAGATGGAGACAGGGGCCGCGGACAGGAAACACTGGAGAAAGAACAGAACAATTGTCACATTACTGTACCAGACCCTCACCCCTATACCATAAGACTGAAGGTGATGGAGACAGGGGCTGTGGACAGGAAACACTGGAGAAAGAACAGAACAATTGTGACATTACTGTACCAGACCCTCACCCCTATACAATAAGACTGGAGGCAATGGACACAAGGATTGTAGGCAGGAAACACTGGAGAAAGAACAGAACAAGTGTCACATTACTGTACAAGACCCTCACCCCTATACAATAAGACTGGAGGAGATGGAGACAGGGGCTGTAGATAGGAAACACTGGAGAAAGAACAGATGAAGTGTTACAATACTGTACCAGACCCTCACCCCTATACAATAAGACTGGAGGAGATGGAGACAGGGGCTGTGGACAGGAAACACGAGAAAAAAAGAACAATTGTCACATTACTGTACCAGACCCTCAACCCTATACAATAAGACTGGAGGAGATGGAGACAGGGGCTGTGGACAGGAAACACGAGTAAAAAAGAACAATTGTCACATTACTGTACCAGACCCTCAACCCTATACAATAAGACTGGAGGAGATGGATACAGGGGCCGTGGACAGGAAACACTGGAGAAAGAACAGAACAAGTGTTGCAATACTGTACAGACCATCACCCCTATACAATAAGATTGGAAGAGATGGAGACAGGTGCTGTGGACAGGAAACACTGGAGAAAGAACAGAACAATTGTCACATTACTGTACCAGACCCTCACCCTTATACAATAAGACTGGAGAAGATGGAGACAGGGGCTGTAGACAGGAAACACTGGAGAAAGAACAGAACAAGTGCTACGATACTGTACCTGACCCTCACCCCTATAAAATAAGACTGGAGGAGATGGAGACAGGGGCTGTAGACAGGAAACATTGGAGAAAGAACAGAACAAGTGTTACAATACTGTACCAGACCCTCACCCCTTTACAATAAGGAAACACTGGAGAAAGAACAGATGAAGTGTTACAATACTGTACCAGACCCTCACCCCTATACAATAAGACTGGAGGAGATGGAGACAGGGGCTGTGGACAGGCTACGATACTGTACCAGACCCTCACCCCTATAAAATAAGACTGAAGGAGATGGAGACAGGGGCTGTAGACAGGAAACATAGGAGAAAGAACAGAACAAGTTTTACAATACTGTACCAGACCCTCACCCCTTTACAATAAGACTGGAGGAGATGGAGACAAGGGTTGTAGACAGGAAACACTGGAGAAAGAACAGAACAAGTGTTACAATACTGTACCAGACCCTCACCCATATATAATAAGACTGGAGGAGATGGAGACGGGCTGTAGACAGGAAACACTGGAGAAAGAACAGAACAAGTGTTACAATACTGTACCAGACCCTCACCCCTATACAATAAGAATGGAAGAGATGGAGACAGGGGCTGTGGACAGGAAACACTGGAGAAAGAACAGAACAAGTGTTACAATACTGCACCAGACCCTCACCCCTGTACAATAAGACTGCAGGAGATGGAGACAGGGGCTGTAGACAGGAAACACTGGAGAAAGAACAGAACGAGT
The DNA here is from genome assembly GCA_020002185.1 of Paraescarpia echinospica. Classification (NCBI taxonomy): domain Eukaryota; kingdom Metazoa; phylum Annelida; class Polychaeta; order Sabellida; family Siboglinidae; genus Paraescarpia; species Paraescarpia echinospica. Next base: position 74,112,231 of record CM034535.1, on the reverse strand, counting down.
GTTGCAATACTGTACCAGACCCTCACTCCTATACAATAAGACTGTAGGAGATGGAGACAGAGGCTGTAGACAGGAAACACTGGACAAAGAACAGAACAAGAGTTAAGATACTGTACTAGACCCTCACCCCTATACAATAAGACTGGAGGAGACGGAGACAGGGGCTGTGGACAGGAAACACTGGAGAAAGAACAGAACAATTGTCACATTACTGTACCAGACCCTCACCCTTATACAATAAGACTGGAGAAGATGGAGACAGGGGCTGTAGACAGGAAACACTGTAGAAAGAACAGAACAAGTGCTACGATACTGTACCTGACCCTCACCCCTATAAAATAAGACTGGAGGAGATGGAGACAGGGGCTGTAGACAGGAAACATTGGAGAAAGAACAGAACAAGTGTTACAATACTGTACCAGACCCTCACCCCTTTACAATAAGGAAACACTGGAGAAAGAACAGATGAAGTGTTACAATACTGTACCAGACCCTCACCCCTATACAATAAGACTGGAGGAGATGGAGACAGGGGCTGTGGACAGGCTACGATACTGTACCAGACCCTCACCCCTATAAAATAAGACTGAAGGAGATGGAGACAGGGGCTGTAGACAGGAAACATAGGAGAAAGAACAGAACAAGTGTTACAATACTGTACCAGACCCTCACCCCTTTACAATAAGACTGGAGGAGATGGAGACAAGGGTTGTAGACAGGAAACACTGGAGAAAGAACAGAACAAGTGTTACAATACTGTACCAGACCCTCACCCATATATAATAAGACTGGAGGAGATGGAGACGGGCTGTAGACAGGAAACACTGGAGAAAGAACAGAACAAGTGTTACAATACTGTACCAGACCCTCACCCCTATACAATAAGAATGGAAGAGATGGAGACAGGGGCTGTGGACAGGAAACACTGGAGAAAGAACAGAACAAGTGTTACAATACTGCACCAGACCCTCACCCCTGTACAATAAGACTGCAGGAGATGGAGACAGGGGCTGTAGACAGGAAACACTGGAGAAAGAACAGAACGAGTGTTGCAATACTGTACCAGACCCTCACTCCTATACAATAAGACTGTAGGAGATGGAGACAGAGGCTGTAGACAGGAAACACTGGACAAAGAACAGAACAAGAGTTAAGATACTGTACTAGACCCTCACCCCTATACAATAAGACTGGAGGAGACGGAGACAGGGGCTGTGGACAGGAAACACTGGAGAAAGAACAGAACAATTGTCACATTACTGTACCAGACCCTCACTCCTATACAATAAGACTGGAGGAGATGGAGACAAGGGCTTTAGACAGGAAACACTGGAGAAAGAACAGAACTAGTGTTACAATACTGTACCAGTCCCTCACCCATATACAATAAGACTGGAGGAGATGGAGACAGGGGCTGTAGACAGGAAACACTGGAGAAAGAACAGAACAAGTGTTACAATACTGTACCAGACCCTCACCCCTATACAATAAGACTGGAGGAGATGGAGACAGGGGCTGTGGACAGGAAACACTGGAGAAAGAAAAGAACAAATGTTACAATACTGTACCAGTCCCTCACCCCTATACAATAAGAACGGAAGAGATGGAGACAGGGGCTGTAGACAGGAAACACTGAAGAAAGCTTCGGGGTCTCTCCGTGAACAGGCGGAACCACGGTCAACAACGATCTGCAACGGCAACGACACACCCAGTTACTGCAACGGTAACCAACATACAAAGTTACTGCAACGGTAACAACACCACACCGACGATACATAGTCGTGCGCCACCCGGCCCACTATATAGCCGCTTTGCACGCGGTCCCCATAAGTGTGCACGTGGCCCCCATGAGTGTGCACGCGCGCACCACGAAACAGCCAACTCTAACAAGGTTACTAAAACTGAAAAAAAACCTCTCGGTCAGCCTAGTGCACAAACAGAACGCCGCTTTTATTTTCTAATATAAGATTACCATACGATTCTCCAGTCCCTACTGTATATTATTGACCGCTTAGGTTTCGGGCATTTCACCATTAACTGCCGTTTTAGACACTTACAAACAGTTACATAAGCGCGTTATATAAACAGTGACGTCAGCCCCTCATGCAAATCTACGGCGCACGTGTCTAAACCGCTACACGTCACCGCGCTAAAACAACTGCGCAACAACCGCGCAATTCATTTCTCACGATGGAGCCGCCCAAAGATGAGCACAAAGCTGACGAGTCGACCCCCCGACAACTACAAAACAGGTACGTTTTCCTAACTCACCTAACACGGCTTTCCTTCGTATCACATTACTGCTTTCTTTTTACAACGTTCACTAACTAACTAACTAATTGTTTTGTTTACAGTGCGCCGCCTCCCCAAGCCGCCGAGAATAGTGTGCCGCCTACTCAAGCCCGACGCCCCAGCCAAAGGTACGTTTCCACCTTCAACGATACTAATTATAAAATAACGCTTCCACTTCACTGCTAATATGTTACCTTTATTTACATTTTCAAAAGGCTTTGATGGAAACTATAGTTGCTTTTCTTTTTTAAGTATACCTTAAATATAACATAACGCTTCCAATTCCCTGCTAATACCTTTATTTACATTTTCACAAGTCATCAATGACGCCCCATTACGGCTTTAATAAATACTATAGCGTTTTCTTTTCAAAGTCACTAATCTACCTTTATTTTCAGACGCCCTATTACAGGTTTTGATGAAAAACTAAGCTGCTTTTCCTTTGCCCAACAGAACGGATATATATCTCATATCGCCAGACCTCGCGCATCGGACGTGCCCCATAGGCCGGGGCGTCTACATTCATTTCGTAGAGGCCTCTCCTCGCCGCATTGACCTCGCACCGACACCACCTTCACGACCTACATTATCCGTACAGCCAACCTTACACACAGAAACCACAGACGCCGACGACGACTACGCCTACACCGAGTTCCTTGACATCGCCCCCGAAGAACCACAAGACATTTATTTCTCACCGTTTATTGCTGTTTCTGCTTCCACTTCACTGCTAATATGTTACCTTTATTTACATTTTCAAAAGGCTGTGATGGAAACTATAGTTGCTTTTCTTTTTCAAGTATACCTTAAATATAAAATAACGCTTCCAATTCCCTGCTAATACCTTTATTTACATTTTCACAAGTCATCAATGACGCCCCATTACGGCTTTGATAAATACTATAGCGTTTTCTTTTCAAAGTCACTAATCTACCTTTATTTTCAGACGCCCTATTACAGGTTTTGATGAAAAACTAAGCTGCTTTTCCTTTGCCCAACAGAACGGATATATATCTCATATCGCCAGACCTCGCGCATCGGACGTGCCCCATAGGCCGGGGCGTCTACATTCATTTCGTAGAGGCCTCTCCTCGCCGCATTGACCTCGCACCGACACCACCTTCACGACCTACATTATCCGTACAGCCAACCTTACACACATAAACCACAGACGCCGACGACGACTACGCCTATTCTCACGGTTTATTGCTGTTTCTGTGTTTCGTTTCGTATTCCACCAGCATTCCAACTCACACACGAATATTCCACCAGCATTCCAACTCACACACGAATAATGCCTATATTTCCACCTATTCGTCGTTGCAACACCAAACACCAGCGATCGCCAAAGCCACAAGCTTAATACACGCGCACAGGCCACTCTGACAGCTCCGGCCTCCAGCTTTACCAAACATCAGCTGTACCGCAGCCAGCACTGACAGGCAATACCCATATCGGCGCCACAACCTTAATACAAGCGCGCCTATGCGACACGAAAAACATTTATCCGGCCTTCCGTCAAACAATGCACATAAAACTCCTACAGCCTGACATACGACACCCCATTCGCCAGTGAGTCGTGAAAACCAGGCCACTCAATTGCCCTCCTGATCTCCAGCGCGCCGGGCGTAATCTAAACCGCTCGACTAACCTCGATGATCCCCAGCCCCACCACCGCACCGGGCTAGAAGCTTCTAGAAGGTTCTAGAACCTTCTAGAACCTTCCCGCGCGTCATGATATTAACCTCGCTGATCCCCAGGGACGTCACTTCACTCTAAAATCTTTCCCACCTCCCCCGTGCACCTAATTAATACTAATTGGTCGCTATTTACTATTTTTAGTCATTGCTAACGTTCTCCTCCAATAATTGCGCTACTCATTTGTTACTAATTAGTACTTCATTAATTACCCTAATTTTTTTACCTAATTAGTACCTGATTAGTCACTAGAGGTCGACAATCACCCTATCTACCTACTTAGTACCTGATTAGTCACTAGAGGCCGATATTCACCCTATTTATTTCCCTTATTAGTGCCTCATTAGTTAGTAGAGGGCGACACCCTCTTTCTCATGACCCCCATCAATCACTTTGACGTTTACTAAAACATTAGTGCTAAAAAACGTAGGAATTCTACTTATAAAAAACTCAAAAGCCTTTGATCTTAGGTCACTTCCGGGGATGGCGGAGCACCCTAATTTTTTTTACCTAATTAGTACCTGATTAGTCACTAGAGGCCGACATTCACCCTATTTATTTCCCTTATTAGTGCCTCATTAGTTAGTAGAGGGCGACACCCTCTTTCTCATGACCCCCATCAATCACTTTGACGTTTACTCTCATCTCTAGTGCTAAAAAACGTAGGAATTCTACTTATAAAAAACTCAAAAGCCTTTGATCTTAGGTCACTTCCGGGGATGGCGAGACCCGAACCACTACTAACGCCCGGTGCAGAACTCTCTCACTGCCCAGTCACTGTCCATGACATTCTCCACAACAAACTGCCTAGGTATGTTGTTACACCGGCAACGTTTCAACTTTTGAAATCCATGAGAATTTCAGACTCACCAAAAACCTCCAGCTACATCCCTCTTGAGACCTCCAACAGCACCCCTTTAATATCCGCCAAAAAAACACAACTATACAGTGCTGGAGGAGGTGGATATGGGATTTGCCCCCCACCCCCAATATTTAGGGAATGGGTGAAGCTATGGATGAAATTGCATGTTTTGGGCGAGCCTCTAGAGGGATGCAGATTGCGGTTTTTGGAGAGCTTCAAGGGGGGTGAAAATGGAGGTTTTTGGAAAGCCTGGAGGCCCCCACCCCGTTTTTCGATGTGATCACCAACAAGTGCGAAAGCGCCATAGTGAGACAGCAGAGTGATTCTGAAGCTCGGGCAGTCTTCTACAGCGAACCGACACGAATATTATCGTTAAATTCATGCAATCTACCTTGTCTTGAACGACCGCTGTGGCTGTGTAGAACAGGTGGTCGCCAAAGACAGGTTCTTCTGTATGCATCCTCTCGTGCCAGGGGTCGCTGCTGCTGATTTCGTCAGTGTCAGCCAGCAGTACCTCCTGGCTGGTCGCTTTGCGAAACTCTGAATTTAAGCTCAGCCTAGGCTATGAAATCGTTCACTATATCAGTGGTTGGTGGCAGGTCAGGTGATCATGAAAAACTCATTTCAACCAACCGAGGCTCGTGTTACATGCAATGTTTAGGAAGTAGAAGCAATTATTCGAGTACACAATACCGTTTAGCCGCTCGTGCTAATGGGCGAACGGGTCATTATATTGAGATTTCCAGAAGTCGTTTATCCGTCTTCAAATTGGAGCTCTGTTCTCACGGGTGACGCAGTCGATCGCTACTGGAGAAGTCAATTACTAGTTTGACTCGGCTAACTTCCGCCCTTCGCGTAGGAGATCTGCCAGGGCTGGTTTTGCATGGCAAACAGTCTTAAAACAGCCCTAGCTTGCGAGGATGGCTTTATATAATAATAATAATTTATTAGACTGGTGTCACTAATCCCGCCATTTCGCTGTGTAAGCGTGCGGCACGCCCCTGAAGAAGGATTTGGGAACAATATTAATTATTCATTTTATTCAAATCGCGCTAGTCAATTAAAATATCAGACGTAACTGACAAAAAGTAATTAAGCATCGGCATTGCTGAGAACAATTCATACAATTCGTATAGCTTGTCTTGTAATTATAAATGAGTTCCGTGTACACCTAGCAGACTAACAAGGACGTGTCTCTTGGTAACATGCCGTGTCGTGCTGAGTGATGTTACTCGGTATACCGTCCTGACCATCGTACTGTTTTAACATATACTCTACCCATACGTCAGCGGTTCTTAACCGCTGGGTAGCGACTCAAAATTGGGTCGCGAAGCCATATTGAGTGGGTCGCCAAGAGTCTCCATGCAGTGACTCCGAATTTTCCTCTCTTTGTATCTGGTGCATGCGAGACGAACAATTTACGCCATTTGAGTGTTGCATGAATCTGAAATACTGTGTCTTTAATGGCATATGTCATAATCAATAGTATTCTATTGATCGAATATCACACGGAATTTTAACTTCATACGACATTTGGCGCAACCTGTTCATCTCGCATGCAATTGATTTGACCAATGCAGTCATATTCTGTCTGGTGCCGCCATAAATGCGTATAGGTTAAATATCGGTGCCGTTTTCGAATAATTACGTATGGAAGTCTTCAAAATACAAATACATGTACCACTTTAATTAGTAAGTCCAGGAACACAATCTTTTCTACTTGATTTGCATGCAGTGTCTTTATTACGACCAATATAAAGTAAGTTGGAAGTGTAATATTCTTCAAACGAAATCTTACGACCTTCCCGAATCCGTCCGCCATTTTGTGTTAGTTTACACACACACACACACACACACACACACACACACACACACACACACACACACACACACACACAACTATTCGGTACACACACAGACTCGACGTACGTTTACACTGCCTATGATCAGTCGTCTGTTTATACCAATTTTATTTTATTTTTAATCGGCACGTTTTGTAATATATGTTTGTACACCACTTCTGGATTTCGCCGGGAAGATGAATCGTACGTGTGATGAACCTGTGTGAGTGACTTTAGTGATTTTGCTTTTCAACTGAACATACAAGCCCATTATCGCCCAACCAGTGACCAACAGGTGTCTCATTACAACAACAACCTACATTTGTGGCTCCCTTGTAGCATACCCGAGTTGCGTGTGGCCCTTTCACCGTGACACCCACAAGGTATACTATTGCGTCATGGCGAGTGTTACAACCAACAAGCCAATGACCAGAGCGTGCGGGGCGACTAACAACACAACGAACAATGAACCAAGCCTCGCAAGTAGTAAAGGAGGTTAAGTACCGCGCATGGTCGGCGCGGCGCGGCGCAAGTGCAAAGTACCCGGATGTAGGTCAAGGTCAAAGGTCACGTGACCCGATGTAGGTCAAGGTCAAATGTAAAGGTCAAAGGTCAAACACCCGGATATAGGTCAAGGTCACGTCGCGCCATACCGGAATTTTTCGGAACTAAAATAGCGCCCCTATCGGGATTTTTCGGAACTATAAAAGCGCACCTAGCGGATAGTTGGTGAACTAAATATTTCCCGCCAAAACCAAAATAGCGCCCCTGACGGATAGTTGGTGAACTAATTATTTCCCGCCAAAACTATAAAAGCGCCCCCTGACGGATAGTTGGTTAATTACAACAGCGACCCCTATCGGAATTTTTCGGTACTAATTATACAAGTGGTGTCATCTTGTGGACAAGTTGTGAAGTAAATGTTCTAGTACTGCAAATATTCGTGTCTCTTGCACGCTTGCGTGCAATAGAGCCCCCTGACGGGTACATCACGAACTACAAACATCATCCCCTAGTGGACAAGTGAGCGAACCACATATGAGTACTGCAAATATTCGTGTCTCTTGTTTTTTCTCGTCCATAAACACCTGGTGGATATATAATCATCAACTGATAGCACCCCTGTTAGATAAGTGGTGAACTAAATAACTACTCAGCAGTCCGCGCTTGTGTACATTCTACTCAGCAGTCCGTGCTTTTGAATTTTCTACAATCCGTGAGCTATCGGCACGCCCACGTGACTTTTCGGCACATTCTCTAACTATATAAGCGCAGTGTTTTGCCAATCGGACCGTCATTCGTATCACGACGACAGCACTGTTAACATCATCATCATGTTGAAGACACCCTACTACCGACCTCGCAATGTAGCGGAATCGAACAATGAGGACGAGCCAACGAACAGACCCATCATGCCGGTGACCAACCACCCTGTCGGGCCATCGGAACCAGACGTAGTCGACGTCCCAACTCTAGAATCAACGGTAAGCGGCGACCCTCCTATCAAGGTCAAAGGTCTCCTTAGCGATAGAGTACGCCAGCACACTCCCTTCTACATCGGGTGCAGGTACTGCAAGAAGGGTATGATTGTCGACGACAGGGGACATTTGCAATGCGAACGACACGGTTATGTGGCCTCTGACATGTATATCATGGTTCAAACGATTGCGAGTGATGAGAAGGCCCTGCCGACTCCGAGATATCTACCACCATCGCGGAGGCCCTTCACCTGCCCGGACTGTAAGATCCATTTCGCACGGCGCGACTGTTGGAAGTACCACGTTACCAGCGGTAGTTGTGACCGCCGGAAGAAGAGAATGGCCGAGGACGCCGAGCTGAACGTGCTTGTGGTGAGTCATACTTTGTATTGTTTTACTATGTACTTTCACCATCGTCGCCCCTGCGTATGTTTACCTCTGCTAAAATGGCATCCCTGTATATGTTTACTTCCGTTAAAATGGCGTCCCTCTATATTGTTTACTTCCGTCAAAATGGCGTTATTATCACCGTACTCTAGCAACGGTGTACTATTCCCATGCAGTCTTTAATATTTTTAAATATTATTGAAATATTCTTGCAGAACTACATTGAAGGCCCGCTACCACCAAAGCGTCAACGAATGGTCTCTGTGTCGACAGAGACGATTAACGACAACAGATCATCATCGATACCAACTTCCGTTCCTGACGACGTCACAACTACCCATGCTGTCAATGTTACAACTTCTACCCAGCCTGCCAACGTCACAACTTCTGCTCCTGACTTTACTGGTCCGAACTTTACCATTGATTTCCCTGTAATCGAAATGAAGAAGACGCTGGCACGACACATAGCATGTAATATCTTTGAACTCTCAAGACGACAATGTCGTGGTTACAAGATAGACCATCCTAGTCAATGTCATCACGATTGTAAGTTATCTGATGACATTCAAATTTGCATGCACTTTGACGAGGCTGTGGAGACCATTAATTCAACCGCAGTGGTGAAAGACTGTTTGAGTGTTTTGTTAGACGCGGGTGTGAAGCTATCCGATGTGACAGTCGAACAGTTGTGTAATATCAATACTTGGTTGCAAGAATCTGTTTCGAAACAGTGGCGAAACACTATGAAACATATGGTTCTGGCAGTAATGGAGGGTGACCTGTAAAGAACTTTCTTTTGTCTTGTACACGATTAAACTTTGCAAGCCTCTGTATCAATGTCTAGTCTCTGGTTCTTGCAGTTATGGAACGTGACATGTAAATACGTTTGTGTTGTAATAAACTGTGCAAACCTCATCTTGTGTCTTTTTCATAGTGTAATGCAAAGCATATGTTGGGAACCTTACTAATAGTCTTACACTTCACAAGTATGTCTGTGTAGTTCAGTAGAGATGATAGCCACTTATGTCTGTGTAGTTCAGTACAGATATGTTAACCACTCATGTCTGTGTAGTTCAGTACAGAGATGTTAATGTACTCAGACCAACTAGTGGTGCAAACGAAACACTATGCTTTGACCAACACACGGCACGAATCGGACTCAGACCAACTAGTTGCGTAAACGAAACAGAAACTTAACCGATTACGCGGCACAAATTGAACTCAGACCAACTAGTTGCGTAAACGAAACAGAAACTTAACCGATTACGCTGCACGAATTGAACTCAGACCAACTAGTGGTGCAAACGAAACACTATGCTTTGACCAACACACGACACGAATCGAACTCAGATCAACTAGTTGCGTAAACGAAACAGAAACTTAACCGATTACACGGCACGAATTGAACTCAGACCAACTAGTTGGACAAACGAAACACTATTCTTTGACCAACACATGTCACGAATTGAACTCAGACCAACTAGTTGCACTAACGAAACACTATGCTTTGACCAACACGTGTCACGAAAATGTGCAAACCTTATCTTGTGTCTTTACTTATGGTGGTGGTGGTGGTGGTGGTGTGTGTGTATGTGTGTGTGTGTGGTGGTGGTGGTGGTGGTGGTGGTGGTGTGTGTGTGTGTGTGTGTGTGTGTGTGTGTGTGTGTGTGTGTGTGTGTGTGTGTGTGTGTGTGTGTGTGTGTGTGTGTGTGTGTGTGTGTGTGTGTGTGTGTGTGTGTGTGTGTGTGTGTGTGTGTGTGTTCACGAATTGAACTCAGACCAACTAGTTGCACTAACGAAACACTATGCTTTGACCAACATGTGTCACGAAAACGAAACACTATGCTTTGACCAACACGTGTCACGAATTGAACTTAGATCAACTCTCACTCACTCACTCACTCACTCACTCACTCACTCACTCACTCAAATCACTCACTCACTCACTCACTCACTCAAATCACTCACTCACTCACTCATTCACTCAGCCTTCGTATCTGTTCACTCACTCACTCACTCACTCACTCACTCACTCACTCACTCACTCACTCACTCACTCACTCACTCACTCTTGAACTCAGACCAACTAGTTGTACAAACGAAACACTATGCTTTGACCAACACGTGTCACGAATTGGACTTAGACCAACTAGTTGGACAAACGAAACACTAAGCTTTGACCAACACGTGTCACGAATTGAACTTAGATCAACTAGACACATCACACGAGACTATGGTTGAGATATGTCACGAGACTTCGGATGACACGTCATACGAGAGTAGCAACGAGACAAGAGACGAGACTATGACCGAGATATGTCACGAGACTACGGATGACACGAGATTACGGATGACACATCACACGAGAGTACCGACGAGACAAGAGACGAGACTATGACCGAGGTATGTCACGAGACTACGGATGGCACATCACACGAGACTTCGGATGACACGTCACACGAGAGTACCGACGAGACAAGAGACGAGACTATGACCGAGATATATCACGAGACTACGGATGTCACATCACACGAGACTACGGATGACACATCACACGAGAGTACGGACGAGACAAGAGATATACTACGAGACACATCACACGAGACTACGGATGTCACATCACACGAGAGTACGGACGAGACAAGAGATACGCCACGAGACTACTTATGACGATATATCACTAGACAGGACTTACATATATACACTAGTAATCGGCGTCATCTCATTTACATAATCAATCAGACCGAACGTACATCACGTGACTTCCCTTAACACAAAAACTGTGCGCGTTCATGAGATAGGCGATATCCGATACCACTCAACGGGTACCAATGTAATTAGTCAGAGTATTGTTATCTACCGACCATGATAGATCTCTATTCGTTGACACACTTCCGGGAATTTCCGAAGCATAGAGGTCGCCATGACAGTCAAGTAACATCCGGTGCGACGTCACTTCCAACGTACCGTCCCTAGTAGAGGCTGTCATAGCAAACGAATTTGAAAACTGCTATGACCGAAAACGACTATGTCAATAACATGTAAGGACAACCACCTGACAGGACTTCATTCAAAGAGGTGACCATCACGGTGCCCAACGCCACTCAACGGACACCAATGTAATTAGTCAGAGTATTGCCATCTACCGAACATGATAGTTCTCTATTCGTTGACACACATATTCGTTGGGAATAGCGGAAGCGTAGAGACCGCCATGTCAGGTCGCCATGACATTCAAATAACTTCCGGTACTACGTTACTTCCGGCGTAGCGTCCCTAGTAGAGGCCGCCACGACAGTCAAGTGACTTCCGGTACCACGTCACTTCCGGCGTAGAGACCCCTAGTGGATAATCGGAGTACTACGTCACACACTGCCATAGCAAACGAATTTGAAAACGGCGGTGATCGAAAACGACTATGCCAATAACATGTAAGGACAACCACCTGACAGGACTTCATTCAAAGAGGTCCCAAACATCACATACCTTCATGTCAAGAGACGATCATCTTTTCGGATTCACGTCCAACGAGGCGACCATAGGACTCGCATGAGGTATTTTCAACGTAACAATTCCATATTTTCAAATAGTGCGAGCGACCAGATACGATACGGCCTTCTCGAGAGTCGAAAAAGGAAAGACCAGAATCGTCGGAAGCACGGTATATACACTAGTTTTCGTCGTGATCTCATTTGCATAATCAATCAGACCGAACGTACATCACGTGACTTCCCTTAACACAAAAACTGTGCAGGTTCATGAGACAGACGACATCTGATGGCCCCAACGGATAGCAATGTAACTACTCAGAAAAACGCCAACTACCGACCATGATAGATCTCTATTCGTTGACAAACTTCCGGGAATACCGGAAGCGTAGAGGCCGCCATGACAGTCAAGTAACTTCCGGTGCGACGTCACTTCCGACGTGTCGTCCCTAGTAGAGACTGCCATGACAGTCAAGTAACTTCCGGTACGACGTCACTTCCGGTGTAGCGCCCCCTAGCGGATAATCGGAATACTACGTCACATGGTGGCGCCATCTAGCGGTTAAAAATATATAATTAGGTTAGCTAGAGAAAAAAAAGTTGGGGTTAACCTCGCGAAAATTATAACAACAACCACTAAGGTGGTTGTTGTATAAATGTTCTGAAAATTTTCTGTTTTTGTCCCAGAGGGACAAAAACATTAAATTTTCGCGAGGTTAACCCCAACTTTTTTTTCTGAGTGAGTGAGTGAGTGAGTGAGTGAGTGAGTGAACAGATACGAAGGCTGAGTGAATGAGTGAGTGAGTGAGGGATTTGAGTGAGTGAGTGATTTGAGTGTGAGTGAGTGAGTGAGTGAGTGAGTGAGTGAGTGAGTGAGTGAGTGAGTGAGTGAGAGTTGATCTAAGTTCAATTCGTGACACGTGTTGGTCAAAGCATAGTGTTTCGTTTTCGTGACACATGTTGGTCAAAGCATAGTGTTTCGTTAGTGCAACTAGTTGGTCTGAGTTCAATTCGTGAACACACACACACACACACACACACACACACACACACACACACACACACACACACACACACACACACACACACACACACACACACACACACACACACAACACCACCACCACCACCACACACACACACACACACACACACACACCACCACCACCACCACCACCACCACCACCACCACCACCACCACACACACACATACACACACCACCACCACCAACACCACCATAAGTAAAGACACAAGATAAGGTTTGCACATTTTCGTGACACGTGTTGGTCAAAGCATAGTGTTTCGTTAGTGCAACTAGTTGGTCTGAGTTCAATTCGTGACATGTGTTGGTCAAAGAATAGTGTTTCGTTTGTCCAACTAGTTGGTCTGAGTTCAATTCGTGCCGTGTAATCGGTTAAGTTTCTGTTTCGTTTACGCAACTAGTTGATCTGAGTTCGATTCGTGTCGTGTGTTGGTCAAAGCATAGTGTTTCGTTTGCACCACTAGTTGGTCTGAGTTCAATTCGTGCAGCGTAATCGGTTAAGTTTCTGTTTCGTTTACGCAACTAGTTGGTCTGAGTTCAATTTGTGCCGCGTAATCGGTTAAGTTTCTGTTTCGTTTACGCAACTAGTTGGTCTGAGTCCGATTCGTGCCGTGTGTTGGTCAAAGCATAGTGTTTCGTTTGCACCACTAGTTGGTCTGAGTACATTAACATCTCTGTACTGAACTACACAGACATGAGTGGTTAACATATCTGTACTGAACTACACAGACATAAGTGGCTATCATCTCTACTGAACTACACAGACATAAGTGGCTATCATCTCTACTGAACTACACAGACATACTTGTGAAGTGTAAGACTATTAGTAAGGTTCCCAACATATGCTTTGCATTACACTATGAAAAAGACACAAGATGAGGTTTGCACAGTTTATTACAACACAAACGTATTTACATGTCACGTTCCATAACTGCAAGAACCAGAGACTAGACATTGATACAGAGGCTTGCAAAGTTTAATCGTGTACAAGACAAAAGAAAGTTCTTTACAGGTCACCCTCCATTACTGCCAGAACCATATGTTTCATAGTGTTTCGCCACTGTTTCGAAACAGATTCTTGCAACCAAGTATTGATATTACACAACTGTTCGACTGTCACATCGGATAGCTTCACACCCGCGTCTAACAAAACACTCAAACAGTCTTTCACCACTGCGGTTGAATTAATGGTCTCCACAGCCTCGTCAAAGTGCATGCAAATTTGAATGTCATCAGATAACTTACAATCGTGATGACATTGACTAGGATGGTCTATCTTGTAACCACGACATTGTCGTCTTGAGAGTTCAAAGATATTACATGCTATGTGTCGTGCCAGCGTCTTCTTCATTTCGATTACAGGGAAATCAATGGTAAAGTTCGGACCAGTAAAGTCAGGAGCAGAAGTTGTGACGTTGGCAGGCTGGGTAGAAGTTGTAACATTGACAGCATGGGTAGTTGTGACGTCGTCAGGAACGGAAGTTGGTATCGATGATGATCTGTTGTCGTTAATCGTCTCTGTCGACACAGAGACCATTCGTTGACGCTTTGGTGGTAGCGGGCCTTCAATGTAGTTCTGCAAGAATATTTCAATAATATTTAAAAATATTAAAGACTGCATGGGAATAGTACACCGTTGCTAGAGTACGGTGATAATAACGCCATTTTGACGGAAGTAAACAATATAGAGGGACGCCATTTTAACGGAAGTAAACATATACAGGGATGCCATTTTAGCAGAGGTAAACATACGCAGGGGCGACGATGGTGAAAGTACATAGTAAAACAATACAAAGTATGACTCACCACAAGCACGTTCAGCTCGGCGTCCTCGGCCATTCTCTTCTTCCGGCGGTCACAACTACCGCTGGTAACGTGGTACTTCCAACAGTCGCGCCGTGCGAAATGGATCTTACAGTCCGGGCAGGTGAAGGGCCTCCGCGATGGTGGTAGATATCTCGGAGTCGGCAGGGCCTTCTCATCACTCGCAATCGTTTGAACCATGATATACATGTCAGAGGCCACATAACCGTGTCGTTCGCATTGCAAATGTCCCCTGTCGTCGACAATCATACCCTTCTTGCAGTACCTGCACCCGATGTAGAAGGGAGTGTGCTGGCGTACTCTATCGCTAAGGAGACCTTTGACCTTGATAGGAGGGTCGCCGCTTACCGTTGATTCTAGAGTTGGGACGTCGACTACGTCTGGTTCCGATGGCCCGACAGGGTGGTTGGTCACCGGCATGATGGGTCTGTTCGTTGGCTCGTCCTCATTGTTCGATTCCGCTACATTGCGAGGTCGGTAGTAGGGTGTCTTCAACATGATGATGATGTTAACAGTGCTGTCGTCGTGATACGAATGACGGTCCGATCGGGCAAAACACTGCGCTTATATAGTTAGAGAATGTGCCGAAAAGTCACGTGGGCGTGCCGATAGCTCACGGATTGTAGAAAATTCAAAAGCACGGACTGCTGAGTAGAATGTACACAAGCGCGGACTGCTGAGTAGTTATTTAGTTCACCACTTATCTAACAGGGGTGCTATCAGTTGATGATTATATATCCACCAGGTGTTTATGGACGAGAAAAAACAAGAGACACGAATATTTGCAGTACTCATATGTGGTTCGCTCACTTGTCCACTAGGGGATGATGTTTGTAGTTCGTGATGTACCCGTCAGGGGGCTCTATTGCACGCAAGCGTGCAAGAGACACGAATATTTGCAGTACTAGAACATTTACTTCACAACTTGTCCACAAGATGACACCACTTGTATAATTAGTACCGAAAAATTCCGATAGGGGTCGCTGTTGTAATTAACCAACTATCCGTCAGGGGGCGCTTTTATAGTTTTGGCGGGAAATAATTAGTTAACCAACTATCCGTCAGGGGCGCTATTTTGGTTTTGGCGGGAAATATTTAGTTCACCAACTATCCGCTAGGTGCGCTTTTATAGTTCCGAAAAATCCCGATAGGGGCGCTATTTTAGTTCCGAAAAATTCCGGTATGGGCGCGACGTGACCTTGACCTATATCCGGGTGTTTGACCTTGACATTTGACCTTGACCTACATCGGGTCACGTGACCTTTGACCTTGACCTACATCCGGGTACTTTGCACTTGCGCCGCGCCGCGCCGACCATGCGCGGTACTTAACCTCCTTTACTACTTGCGAGGCTTGGTTCATTGTTCGTTGTGTTGTTAGTCGCCCCGCACGCTCTGGTCATTGGCTTGTTGGTTGTAACACTCGCCATGACGCAATAGTATACCTTGTGGGTGTCACGGTGAAAGGGCCACACGCAACTCGGGTATGCTACAAGGGAGCCACAAATGTAGGTTGTTGTTGTAGTTTTCAACTGGTGGTGAGACACCTGTTGGTCACTGGTTGGGCGATAATGGGCTTGTATGTTCAGTTGAAAAGCAAAATCACTAAAGTCACTCACACAGGTTCATCACACGTACGATTCATCTTCCCGGCGAAATCCAGAAGTGGTGTACAAACATATATTACAAAACGTGCCGATTAAAAATAAAATAAAATTGGTATAAACAGACGACTGATCATAGGCAGTGTAAACGTACGTCGAGTCTGTGTGTGTACCGAATAGTTGTGTGTGTGTGTGTGTGTGTGTGTGTGTGTGTGTGTGTGTGTGTGTGTGTGTGTGTGTGTGTAAACTAACACAAAATGGCGGACGGATTCGGGAAGGTCGTAAGATTTCGTTTGAAGAATATTACACTTCCAACTTACTTTATATTGGTCGTAATAAAGACACTGCATGCAAATCAAGTAGAAAAGATTGTGTTCCTGGACTTACTAATTAAAGTGGTACATGTATTTGTATTTTGAAGACTTCCATACGTAATTATTCGAAAACGGCACCGATATTTAACCTATACGCATTTATGGCGGCACCAGACAGAATATGACTGCATTGGTCAAATCAATTGCATGCGAGATGAACAGGTTGCGCCAAATGTCGTATGAAGTTAAAATTCCGTGTGATATTCGATCAATAGAATACTATTGATTATGACATATGCCATTAAAGACACAGTATTTCAGATTCATGCAACACTCAAATGGCGTAAATTGTTCGTCTCGCATGCACCAGATACAAAGAGAGGAAAATTCGGAGTCACTGCATGGAGACTCTTGGCGACCCACTCAATATGGCTTCGCGACCCAATTTTGAGTCGCTACCCAGCGGTTAAGAACCGCTGACGTATGGGTAGAGTATATGTTAAAACAGTACGATGGTCAGGACGGTATACCGAGTAACATCACTCAGCACGACACGGCATGTTACCAAGAGACACGTCCTTGTTAGTCTGCTAGGTGTACACGGAACTCATTTATAATTACAAGACAAGCTATACGAATTGTATGAATTGTTCTCAGCAATGCCGATGCTTAATTACTTTTTGTCAGTTACGTCTGACATTTTAATTGACTAGCGCGATTTGAATAAAATGAATAATTAATATTGTTCCCAAATCCTTCTTCAGGGGCGTGCCGCACGCTTACACAGCGAAATGGCGGGATTAGTGACACCAGTCTAATAAATTATTATTATTATATAAAGCCATCCTCGCAAGCTAGGGCTGTTTTAAGACTGTTTGCCATGCAAAACCAGCCCTGGCAGATCTCCTACGCGAAGGGCGGAAGTTAGCCGAGTCAAACTAGTAATTGACTTCTCCAGTAGCGATCGACTGCGTCACCCGTGAGAACAGAGCTCCAATTTGAAGACGGATAAACGACTTCTGGAAATCTCAATATAATGACCCGTTCGCCCATTAGCACGAGCGGCTAAACGGTATTGTGTACTCGAATAATTGCTTCTACTTCCTAAACATTGCATGTAACACGAGCCTCGGTTGGTTGAAATGAGTTTTTCATGATCACCTGACCTGCCACCAACCACTGATATAGTGAACGATTTCATAGCCTAGGCTGAGCTTAAATTCAGAGTTTCGCAAAGCGACCAGCCAGGAGGTACTGCTGGCTGACACTGACGAAATCAGCAGCAGCGACCCCTGGCACGAGAGGATGCATACAGAAGAACCTGTCTTTGGCGACCACCTGTTCTACACAGCCACAGCGGTCGTTCAAGACAAGGTAGATTGCATGAATTTAACGATAATATTCGTGTCGGTTCGCTGTAGAAGACTGCCCGAGCTTCAGAATCACTCTGCTGTCTCACTATGGCGCTTTCGCACTTGTTGGTGATCACATCGAAAAACGGGGTGGGGGCCTCCAGGCTTTCCAAAAACCTCCATTTTCACCCCCCTTGAAGCTCTCCAAAAACCGCAATCTGCATCCCTCTAGAGGCTCGCCCAAAACATGCAATTTCATCCATAGCTTCACCCATTCCCTAAATATTGGGGGGTGGGGGGCAAATCCCATATCCACCTCCTCCAGCACTGTATAGTTGTGTTTTTTTGGCGGATATTAAAGGGGTGCTGTTGGAGGTCTCAAGAGGGATGTAGCTGGAGGTTTTTGGTGAGTCTGAAATTCTCATGGATTTCAAAAGTTGAAACGTTGCCGGTGTAACAACATACCTAGGCAGTTTGTTGTGGAGAATGTCATGGACAGTGACTGGGCAGTGAGAGAGTTCTGCACCGGGCGTTAGTAGTGGTTCGGGTCTCGCCATCCCCGGAAGTGACCTAAGATCAAAGGCTTTTGAGTTTTTTATAAGTAGAATTCCTACGTTTTTTAGCACTAGAGATGAGAGTAAACGTCAAAGTGATTGATGGGGGTCATGAGAAAGAGGGTGTCGCCCTCTACTAACTAATGAGGCACTAATAAGGGAAATAAATAGGGTGAATGTCGGCCTCTAGTGACTAATCAGGTACTAATTAGGTAAAAAAAATTAGGGTGCTCCGCCATCCCCGGAAGTGACCTAAGATCAAAGGCTTTTGAGTTTTTTATAAGTAGAATTCCTACGTTTTTTAGCACTAATGTTTTAGTAAACGTCAAAGTGATTGATGGGGGTCATGAGAAAGAGGGTGTCGCCCTCTACTAACTAATGAGGCACTAATAAGGGAAATAAATAGGGTGAATATCGGCCTCTAGTGACTAATCAGGTACTAAGTAGGTAGATAGGGTGATTGTCGACCTCTAGTGACTAATCAGGTACTAATTAGGTAAAAAAATTAGGGTAATTAATGAAGTACTAATTAGTAACAAATGAGTAGCGCAATTATTGGAGGAGAACGTTAGCAATGACTAAAAATAGTAAATAGCGACCAATTAGTATTAATTAGGTGCACGGGGGAGGTGGGAAAGATTTTAGAGTGAAGTGACGTCCCTGGGGATCAGCGAGGTTAATATCATGACGCGCGGGAAGGTTCTAGAAGGTTCTAGAACCTTCTAGAAGCTTCTAGCCCGGTGCGGTGGTGGGGCTGGGGATCATCGAGGTTAGTCGAGCGGTTTAGATTACGCCCGGCGCGCTGGAGATCAGGAGGGCAATTGAGTGGCCTGGTTTTCACGACTCACTGGCGAATGGGGTGTCGTATGTCAGGCTGTAGGAGTTTTATGTGCATTGTTTGACGGAAGGCCGGATAAATGTTTTTCGTGTCGCATAGGCGCGCTTGTATTAAGGTTGTGGCGCCGATATGGGTATTGCCTGTCAGTGCTGGCTGCGGTACAGCTGATGTTTGGTAAAGCTGGAGGCCGGAGCTGTCAGAGTGGCCTGTGCGCGTGTATTAAGCTTGTGGCTTTGGCGATCGCTGGTGTTTGGTGTTGCAACGACGAATAGGTGGAAATATAGGCATTATTCGTGTGTGAGTTGGAATGCTGGTGGAATATTCGTGTGTGAGTTGGAATGCTGGTGGAATACGAAACGAAACACAGAAACAGCAATAAACCGTGAGAATAGGCGTAGTCGTCGTCGGCGTCTGTGGTTTATGTGTGTAAGGTTGGCTGTACGGATAATGTAGGTCGTGAAGGTGGTGTCGGTGCGAGGTCAATGCGGCGAGGAGAGGCCTCTACGAAATGAATGTAGACGCCCCGGCCTATGGGGCACGTCCGATGCGCGAGGTCTGGCGATATGAGATATATATCCGTTCTGTTGGGCAAAGGAAAAGCAGCTTAGTTTTTCATCAAAACCTGTAATAGGGCGTCTGAAAATAAAGGTAGATTAGTGACTTTGAAAAGAAAACGCTATAGTATTTATCAAAGCCGTAATGGGGCGTCATTGATGACTTGTGAAAATGTAAATAAAGGTATTAGCAGGGAATTGGAAGCGTTATTTTATATTTAAGGTATACTTGAAAAAGAAAAGCAACTATAGTTTCCATCACAGCCTTTTGAAAATGTAAATAAAGGTAACATATTAGCAGTGAAGTGGAAGCAGAAACAGCAATAAACGGTGAGAAATAAATGTCTTGTGGTTCTTCGGGGGCGATGTCAAGGAACTCGGTGTAGGCGTAGTCGTCGTCGGCGTCTGTGGTTTCTGTGTGTAAGGTTGGCTGTACGGATAATGTAGGTCGTGAAGGTGGTGTCGGTGCGAGGTCAATGCGGCGAGGAGAGGCCTCTACGAAATGAATGTAGACGCCCCGGCCTATGGGGCACGTCCGATGCGCGAGGTCTGGCGATATGAGATATATATCCGTTCTGTTGGGCAAAGGAAAAGCAGCTTAGTTTTTCATCAAAACCTGTAATAGGGCGTCTGAAAATAAAGGTAGATTAGTGACTTTGAAAAGAAAACGCTATAGTATTTATTAAAGCCGTAATGGGGCGTCATTGATGACTTGTGAAAATGTAAATAAAGGTATTAGCAGGGAATTGGAAGCGTTATGTTATATTTAAGGTATACTTAAAAAAGAAAAGCAACTATAGTTTCCATCAAAGCCTTTTGAAAATGTAAATAAAGGTAACATATTAGCAGTGAAGTGGAAGCGTTATTTTATAATTAGTATCGTTGAAGGTGGAAACGTACCTTTGGCTGGGGCGTCGGGCTTGAGTAGGCGGCACACTATTCTCGGCGGCTTGGGGAGGCGGCGCACTGTAAACAAAACAATTAGTTAGTTAGTTAGTGAACGTTGTAAAAAGAAAGCAGTAATGTGATACGAAGGAAAGCCGTGTTAGGTGAGTTAGGAAAACGTACCTGTTTTGTAGTTGTCGGGGGGTCGACTCGTCAGCTTTGTGCTCATCTTTGGGCGGCTCCATCGTGAGAAATGAATTGCGCGGTTGTTGCGCAGTTGTTTTAGCGCGGTGACGTGTAGCGGTTTAGACACGTGCGCCGTAGATTTGCATGAGGGGCTGACGTCACTGTTTATATAACGCGCTTATGTAACTGTTTGTAAGTGTCTAAAACGGCAGTTAATGGTGAAATGCCCGAAACCTAAGCGGTCAATAATATACAGTAGGGACTGGAGAATCGTATGGTAATCTTATATTAGAAAATAAAAGCGGCGTTCTGTTTGTGCACTAGGCTGACCGAGAGGTTTTTTTTCAGTTTTAGTAACCTTGTTAGAGTTGGCTGTTTCGTGGTGCGCGCGTGCACACTCATGGGGGCCACGTGCACACTTATGGGGACCGCGTGCAAAGCGGCTATATAGTGGGCCGGGTGGCGCACGACTATGTATCGTCGGTGTGGTGTTGTTACCGTTGCAGTAACTTTGTATGTTGGTTACCGTTGCAGTAACTGGGTGTGTCGTTGCCGTTGCAGATCGTTGTTGACCGTGGTTCCGCCTGTTCACGGAGAGACCCCGAAGCTTTCTTCAGTGTTTCCTGTCTACAGCCCCTGTCTCCATCTCTTCCGTTCTTATTGTATAGGGGTGAGGGACTGGTACAGTATTGTAACATTTGTTCTTTTCTTTCTCCAGTGTTTCCTGTCCACAGCCCCTGTCTCCATCTCCTCCAGTCTTATTGTATAGGGGTGAGGGTCTGGTACAGTATTGTAACACTTGTTCTGTTCTTTCTCCAGTGTTTCCTGTCTACAGCCCCTGTCTCCATCTCCTCCAGTCTTATTGTATATGGGTGAGGGACTGGTACAGTATTGTAACACTAGTTCTGTTCTTTCTCCAGTGTTTCCTGTCTAAAGCCCTTGTCTCCATCTCCTCCAGTCTTATTGTATAGGAGTGAGGGTCTGGTACAGTAATGTGACAATTGTTCTGTTCTTTCTCCAGTGTTTCCTGTCCACAGCCCCTGTCTCCGTCTCCTCCAGTCTTATTGTATAGGGGTGAGGGTCTAGTACAGTATCTTAACTCTTGTTCTGTTCTTTGTCCAGTGTTTCCTGTCTACAGCCTCTGTCTCCATCTCCTACAGTCTTATTGTATAGGAGTGAGGGTCTGGTACAGTATTGCAACACTCGTTCTGTTCTTTCTCCAGTGTTTCCTGTCTACAGCCCCTGTCTCCATCTCCTGCAGTCTTATTGTACATGGGTGAGGGTCTGGTGCAGTATTGTAACACTTGTTCTGTTCTTTCTCCAGTGTTTCCTGTCCACAGCCCCTGTCTCCATCTCTTCCATTCTTATTGTATAGGGGTGAGGGTCTGGTACAGTATTGTAACACTTGTTCTGTTCTTTCTCCAGTGTTTCCTGTCTACAGCCCGTCTCCATCTCCTCCAGTCTTATTATATATGGGTGAGGGTCTGGTACAGTATTGTAACACTTGTTCTGTTCTTTCTCCAGTGTTTCCTGTCTACAACCCTTGTCTCCATCTCCTCCAGTCTTATTGTAAAGGGGTGAGGGTCTGGTACAGTATTGTAAAACTTGTTCTGTTCTTTCTCCTATGTTTCCTGTCTACAGCCCCTGTCTCCATCTCCTTCAGTCTTATTTTATAGGGGTGAGGGTCTGGTACAGTATCGTAGCCTGTCCACAGCCCCTGTCTCCATCTCCTCCAGTCTTATTGTATAGGGGTGAGGGTCTGGTACAGCATTGTAACACTTCATCTGTTCTTTCTCCAGTGTTTCCTTATTGTAAAGGGGTGAGGGTCTGGTACAGTATTGTAACACTTGTTCTGTTCTTTCTCCAATGTTTCCTGTCTACAGCCCCTGTCTCCATCTCCTCCAGTCTTATTTTATAGGGGTGAGGGTCAGGTACAGTATCGTAGCACTTGTTCTGTTCTTTCTACAGTGTTTCCTGTCTACAGCCCCTGTCTCCATCTTCTCCAGTCTTATTGTATAAGGGTGAGGGTCTGGTACAGTAATGTGACAATTGTTCTGTTCTTTCTCCAGTGTTTCCTGTCCACAGCACCTGTCTCCATCTCTTCCAATCTTATTGTATAGGGGTGATGGTCTGTACAGTATTGCAACACTTGTTCTGTTCTTTCTCCAGTGTTTCCTGTCCACGGCCCCTGTATCCATCTCCTCCAGTCTTATTGTATAGGGTTGAGGGTCTGGTACAGTAATGTGACAATTGTTCTTTTTTACTCGTGTTTCCTGTCCACAGCCCCTGTCTCCATCTCCTCCAGTCTTATTGTATAGGGTTGAGGGTCTGGTACAGTAATGTGACAATTGTTCTTTTTTTCTCGTGTTTCCTGTCCACAGCCCCTGTCTCCATCTCCTCCAGTCTTATTGTATAGGGGTGAGGGTCTGGTACAGTATTGTAACACTTCATCTGTTCTTTCTCCAGTGTTTCCTATCTACAGCCCCTGTCTCCATCTCCTCCAGTCTTATTGTATAGGGGTGAGGGTCTTGTACAGTAATGTGACACTTGTTCTGTTCTTTCTCCAGTGTTTCCTGCCTACAATCCTTGTGTCCATTGCCTCCAGTCTTATTGTATAGGGGTGAGGGTCTGGTACAGTAATGTCACAATTGTTCTGTTCTTTCTCCAGTGTTTCCTGTCCACAGCCCCTGTCTCCATCACCTTCAGTCTTATGGTATAGGGGTGAGGGTCTGGTACAGTAATGTGACAATTGTTCTGTTCTTTCTCCAGTGTTTCCTGTCCGCGGCCCCTGTCTCCATCTCCTCCAGTCTTATCGTATAGGGATGAGGGTCTGGTACAGTAATGTGACAATTGTTCTGTTCTTTCTCCAGTGTTTCCTGTCCACAGCCCCTGTCTCCATCTCCTCCCGTCTTGTTGCATAGGGGTGTGGGTGTGGTACAGTAATAGAACAAGTGTCACATTACTGTACAAGACCCTCACCCCTATACAATAAGACTGGAGGAGATGGAGACAGGGGCTGTAGATAGGAAACACTGGAGAAAGAACAGATGAAGTATCTCCTCCATTCTTATTGTATAGTGATGAGGGTCAAGTAGAGTATTGTAACACTTGTTCTGTTCTTTCTCCAGTGTTTGCAGTCTACAGCCTCTGTCTCCATCTCCTACAGTCTTATTGTATAGGGGTGAGGGTCTGGTACAGTAATGTGACAATTGTTCTTTTTTACTCGTGTTTCCTGTCCACAGCCCCTGTCTCCATCTCCTCCAGTCTTATTGTATAGGGTTGAGGGTCTGGTACAGTAATGTGACAATTGTTCTTTTTTTCTCGTGTTTCCTGTCCACAGCCCCTGTCTCCATCTCCTCCAGTCTTATTGTATAGGGGTGAGGGTCTGGTACAGTATTGTAACACTTCATCTGTTCTTTCTCCAGTGTTTCCTATCTACAGCCCCTGTCTCCATCTCCTCCAGTCTTATTGTATAGGGGTGAGGGTCTTGTACAGTAATGTGACACTTGTTCTGTTCTTTCTCCAGTGTTTCCTGCCTACAATCCTTGTGTCCATTGCCTCCAGTCTTATTGTATAGGGGTGAGGGTCTGGTACAGTAATGTCACAATTGTTCTGTTCTTTCTCCAGTGTTTCCTGTCCACAGCCCCTGTCTCCATCACCTTCAGTCTTATGGTATAGGGGTGAGGGTCTGGTACAGTAAAGTGACAATTGTTCTATTCTTTCTCCAGTGTTTCCTGTCCGCGGCCCCTGTCTCCATCTCCTCCAGTCTTATCGTATAGGGATGAGGGTCTGGTACAGTAATGTGACAATTGTTCTGTTCTTTCTCCAGTGTTTCCTGTCCACAGCCCCTGTCTCCATCTCCTCCCGTCTTGTTGCATAGGGGTGTGGGTGTGGTACAGTAATAGAACAAGTGTCACATTACTGTACAAGACCCTCACCCCTATACAATAAGACTGGAGGAGATGGAGACAGGGGCTGTAGATAGGAAACACTGGAGAAAGAACAGATGAAGTATCTCCTCCATTCTTATTGCATAGTGATGAGGGTCAAGTAGAGTATTGTAACACTTGTTCTGTTCTTTCTCCAGTGTTTGCAGTCTACAGCCTCTGTCTCCATCTCCTACAGTCTTATTGTATAGGGGTGAGGGTCTGGTACAGTAATGTGACAATTGTTCTTTTTTACTCGTGTTTCCTGTCCACAGCCCCTGTCTCCATCTCCTCCAGTCTTATTGTATAGGGTTGAGGGTCTGGTACAGTAATGTGACAATTGTTCTTTTTTTCTCGTGTTTCCTGTCCACAGCCCCTGTCTCCATCTCCTCCAGTCTTATTGTATAGGGGTGAGGGTCTGGTACAGTATTGTAACACTTCATCTGTTCTTTCTCCAGTGTTTCCTATCTACAGCCCCTGTCTCCATCTCCTCCAGTCTTATTGTATAGGGGTGAGGGTCTTGTACAGTAATGTGACACTTGTTCTGTTCTTTCTCCAGTGTTTCCTGCCTACAATCCTTGTGTCCATTGCCTCCAGTCTTATTGTATAGGGGTGAGGGTCTGGTACAGTAATGTCACAATTGTTCTGTTCTTTCTCCAGTGTTTCCTGTCCACAGCCCATGTCTCCATCACCTTCAGTCTTATGGTATAGGGGTGAGGGTCTTGTACAGTAATGTGACAATTGTTCTGTTCTTTCTCCAGTGTTTCCTGTCCGCGGCCCCTGTCTCCATCTCCTCCAGTCTTATCGTATAGGGATGAGGGTCTGGTACAGTAATGTGACAATTGTTCTGTTCTTTCTCCAGTGTTTCCTGTCCACAGCCCCTGTCTCCATCTCCTCCCGTCTTGTTGCATAGGGGTGTGGGTGTGGTACAGTAATAGAACAAGTGTCACATTACTGTACAAGACCCTCACCCCTATACAATAAGACTGGAGGAGATGGAGAAAGGGGCTGTAGATAGGAAACACTGGAGAAAGAACAGATGAAGTATCTCCTCCATTCTTATTGTATAGTGATGAGGGTCAAGTAGAGTATTGTAACACTTGTTCTGTTCTTTCTCCAGTGTTTGCAGTCTACAGCCTCTGTCTCCATCTCCTACAGTCTTATTGTATAGGGGTGAGGGTCTGGTACAGTAATGTGACAATTGTTCTGTTCTTTCTCCAGTGTTTTCTGTCTACAGCCTCAGTCTCCATGTCCTACAGTCTTATTGTGTAGGGGTTAGGGTCTGGTACAGTAATGTGACAATTGTTCTGTTCTTTCTCCAGTGTTTCCTTTCTACAGCCTCTGTCTCCATATCCTACAGTCTTATTGTATAGGGGTGAAGGTCTGGTACAGTAATGTGACAATTGTTCTGTTCTTTCTCCAGTGTTTCCTGTCTACAACCCTTGTCTCCATCTCCTCCAATCTTATTTACAGGGGTGAGGGTCTGGTACAGTAATGTGACAATTGTTCTGTTCTTTCTCCAGTATTTCCTGTCCACAGCCCCTGTCTCCATCTCCTCCAGTCTTATTGTATAGGGGTGAGGGTCTGGTACAGTAATGTATCTCTTGTTCTGTTCTTTCTCCAGTGTTTCCTGTCCACAGCCCCTGTCTCCATCTCCTCCAGTCTTCACCACAAGCCCAATGCACAAGTATCAGCTGTCAACGAACGCCTGTCTATGGCCAACTAGCGCACATAACACACCGCGTATGCTGGCGCACAGCCAGCTGACAGCCAAAATAAACAAAACCCGCTTAACGCTTAACGCTCATACACTGCATAAAGTCTGACAGTACACGTCGACATACGATACCCCCGTTCGGCAGTGAGGTACGTGATACTTATGTCTTAACCACTATTATGTGCTATGTGCTGACGAACATTCAGGAGCGCGCGGCGTTGAGCTACTTCTACGCCAAACGTCGCGTGCTCGACGACGGCGTCACTACGGCGCCGATACTCGTATAAACAACCTACCTAACATAAGGACTATCCCTACCTACCTACCTACCTACCTACCTACCTAAGGGGTCACTTTTTTATCTCTCTTTTTTTGTGTGTAAAATAAAAAAGGTTCAGGAGCCCCCACGACGGGGTCGGCGCGGACGGGGGCTCACATACGTCACCAGCTCAACGGGCGCGAGAAGCGCGTCGGCAAGTACCGGGTCGACGGCTGGTGTGGCGCGACGCGGACGGCGTACCAGTTCCAAGGGTGCTTCTTCCACGGCTGTCCGTGCACGGGGAGGGAGACGAACGCGGTGAACGGTAAGCCCATGAGCCAACTGTACGCCGAGACGGCCGCCGTCACGGCCTACCTTCGCCGCTTCGTCGAGATGTGGGAGTGCCAGTGGCGCACGACGAGACCGCCGCCGCCGCCGCCGCCGCCGCGGAGCTGGACCGGCGACGGCGCCGTGACGCTGAAGGCCGTGCTCGACGGCACGTTGTTCGGCCTCGTCGAGTGCGACATCGCCGTTCCGGCGGCGCTGCGCGACGCCTTCGCCGAGATGCAGCCGATCTTCAAGAACGCCTACATAGAGCGCGACGATCTCAGCCCGTTCATGCGTCGCTACGCCGAAACGCACGACCTCCTCGTCCGGCCTCAGCGCACGCTCGTGGGGAGCTTCTTCGGCGTCAAGATTCTGCTCGCGACGCCGCTACTGCGGTGGTATCTGCGGCACGGCCTCGTCGTCGAGCGCGTCTACCAGATCGTCGAGTACGAGCCGGTCGCGTGCTTTCGCCGATTCGGCGACACGGTCTCCGCCGCGCGACGCGCGGGCGACGACGACCCCGACAAGGCCATCATCGCCGACACGTTTAAACTGCTCGGCAACAGTTCCTACGGGAAAACGATCACGGGCGTCGACCTGCACCGCAACATCAAGTTCTGTACGGCCGCCGGCGCCTCGACGCTGATCAATAATCGTCGCTTCCGTCAGCTCGACGTCGTCGTCCCCGACGGTCTCTACGAGGTGGCGCTAAACAAGCGAACCGTCCGGTACGCGCTGCCCATCCAGATCGGCTACTTCGTCTATCAGTACGCCAAACTGCGCATGCTGGAGTTTTATTACGACTTCATCGCCGCCTACATTCCGCGCCCCCTGTTCCATTACTGCGCGATGGACACGGACTCGGCGTATTTGAGCCTCGCGGGGCGCCGACTCGACGAGCTCGTGCCGGCGGCCAAGCGCGAACACTACTTTCGACACCGCGGCGAGTGGTTCCCGTCGGAACACTGCGACGCGCACGCGGAGGCGTACTTGCGGTGCCGGCTCGCCGGCCGAGCGTGGGACGCGCCCGACGAGTGTTGCGCGCGTCGGCGCCGGTACGACAAGCGAACGCCGGGCCTCTTCAAAGAGGAATGGTCCGGCCGCGGAATCGTCGCGCTCTGCAGCAAGACGTACTACTGTTTCGGCGGCGACGACGGCGGCTACAAGTACAGTACGAAGGGGCTGAGCAAGCGTCAGAACGACGTCGACAAGGACGCCTTCCTCGACGTGCTGCGCCGCCAACGGAGCGGCGGCGGCCGGAACCGCGGCTTCCAAGTGAAGGAGTCGTCCGTGCTGACGTACGTTCAGGAGCGCGCGTCGTTGAGCTACTTCTACGCCAAACGGCGCGTGCTCGACGACGGCGTCACCACGGCGCCGATACTCGTATAACGAGAGACCTCCCTCCCTACCCCCTAGGGGTAGGGACTTAAGGGGTAGGGACCCCTACCTAGGGGACAATGTATGTATGTATGTATGCGTGCGAATAAAAATGCGAACACTCGGTACAGTTTTCATCGTTTATTTAACTTCGGTAATAGCAAGCGATAGCGCAATAATACAACCTCAATACTTCGGTCTTGCCTGCCTAGCGCGGCGAGGAGCCCGCGACCGGCGGGTCCGACAAAGTCGGTTCGGATTCTCGGTCGTCTAATAATAACAACAAGCGATAATAGGCAGCGTTCAATGAGGCTTTAGCCAGTCGAATACGAGACAGTCGTTGGCCACCCTATCGGGGCCGAACAGGCACTGGAAGCCGCTTAGCGGCATTCCGCGGCACCGTAAGAGCAGGTAGGTGACGCAATATTGTCCGCACACGTTAGATACGCCGCTCTGCAGTCGCTTGTCGTTGTGCGTCCACGAGTCGCAGTTGCGGTTCAGGAAGTCGCAGAAGTCGGCGTGCAGCGGCGGACGGCCGTACGAATCGAAGTACTCGCCTCGCCGGTCGGCGCCCACGTAGACGGCCACCCAGTGCTCTCCCGGTTCGTCGCCGTCGTCGGTGTTGCACACGAACGCCGTCGGGTAGGCGGTGAGCCGCCGCCCCGGCAGCTCGTCTTTGGGCACGACGCCGACGACGATGTTTTTAGTGTACGCGTCGATCGCCAGGCGACGCATCAGCTGAAACGTGTCCATCTCAGAAGTCGTACACGACGTTCCGGTTCTTGTCGATTTCGAGCACCGTCTCGAACTCCCCGTACACGACGACGTTCACCGTCCGGGCGAGCGCGAGCGCGAAGTGGATCTCGGCGCGCAGGTTCCCCGTACGCACGACGTTGAAGTGTTCGCCGTCGCAGCAGTCGGGCGAC
Source organism: Paraescarpia echinospica (assembly GCA_020002185.1). Classification (NCBI taxonomy): domain Eukaryota; kingdom Metazoa; phylum Annelida; class Polychaeta; order Sabellida; family Siboglinidae; genus Paraescarpia; species Paraescarpia echinospica. Next base: position 74,082,500 of record CM034535.1, on the reverse strand, counting down.
AGGTCGAAGCCGAATATGGTGTAGCCGCTGCCGAACTCGCCGCGCGTCACATCGAACCCCTCGTCCTCGTACGCCTTCCCCGTTGCGGCGAACAGGTTCATATAGCTTCGGATGTAGCGCCGATGCGCGAAGTCCGGCTGCAGCAGCTTGCTCGGCACCTGGCGTCCGTCGACGTAGAGGGCGAAGAAGTTTATGTCGTTGTGCTTCGCGTTGAACGGGTTTTTATCGTAGGCCCCGTTGTAGGCGTCGTTGTCGATCAGGCACATGAACACGCGTCTCGGGAGCGTGCCCAGATAGACGTTCTCGTGCGTGTGCGACATCGTACCCTGCGGTATCGAGAACACCTTGCAGTCGACGCGGCGCATCGGATACTTGGCCGTCCCGTGCGTCAGCGCCTTGATGTGGCCGAGCTGGACGGCCGGGTTCAACTTGAACTTGCGCGCCTGCAGGTAGGCCTCCAGCAGAACGATTTTGAACCCCGGATCGACGACGTCGCCCATGAGCGCGAAGGCGTCCTTGCTTCGCACCAGTCGCATCTTCAGGTCGACGCCGTTCACAAGGCACCGGTTTTGCATGAGCACGTCGACGTGCAGGCGTCCTATCATGTCGAACTCGCGGCTATCGTGTACGAAATCGTGCCGATGCGCGAAGCCGCCGTTGTTGTTGTTGGTCGCCTCCATGCGCCCGGCGGTGTCCTTGCACCACAGGTCGGCCTCGAGCTGCGAGTTTTTGGCGTCGGGCCCGTAACTGAGCAGTGTCTCGAGGTAGGCCCGAAACGGGTACGTATTCGACGACGGCGTCACGAGCGTGCCGTTCAGCGTCACGTCGACCTGACTGAACATCGAATGCAGGAAATCGTTGACGGGCGCCACGACGCTGTCGTTCGCGAGCGCGGTACCGTCCCCCTTCACCACCTTGTCGCGCACGTACAGTCTAACGGACGACAGGTCCAGATAGTCGTCTCCGGAGCCCGGAATGAGAAACTCGATAGGGCCGCCAGCGTCGAGGGCCGTCAGCGGCTGGTGATCGATCCACTGGCCGCTCTCGATGCTCGTCTGCGTCGTCGGAACGCTGAACAGGTCCAGTTCGGACTTTACGCCCTCGCACGACTGCCGACGCACGAACGCCATCCTACGTCTGCTTCGTTCGACGGCGCCTCCCCTTACTGTCCGGCGCCGCCTTGCCGGTCGGCTTTATGTATCGTCGCTTTTTTTCGTAGGCGCCCCCGACGAGAAGGGCGCCGAGGTAAAGCTCTTTACGACTACCACCGATGCACTACTACTACTACGCAGGAAATACGTCGTCGCTCGGCCTCTTTCGACGGCGCCTCTTCTTGCTGCCCGTCGCCGGCTTGCCGGGCGGCGGCTTTATGCGTCGTCGTCGCTTTTTCGGCGGCGGGGGCCTATTCAGCAGCCCGTCGAGAAGGTCGGCGCCCGCCTCCCTCGCGCGCCTCTTTACCGCCTGTTTCAGATTGCCGCCGGCGACGACGTCCTGCGCCACGCGCACGCCCGTCTTGAGCGCGCGCTTGCCCAGCGCCACGGCCCCTCTCTTGATAAGCGGCATGGCGCTTCGAAACAGGCTGCCGAAGAAATTACCCAGTCCGTGACCCCGCTGCGATCGGGCGCCTACGAACACCGGCAGGCCACCGCCGACCTGCCGCGTGTAGTAGTCCTCGTACACGTTTCGCGTCATCGTCAGAACAGTTTCGACTTGCGCCGTCGGACGTGAAGCGTCGTCACGCCTTTTCCGTTCTCGAATGGTATCGACTGACCGAGGTCGTCTCTTATATCTATCTCGATCGAATCGAATTGGCGCCGCAGGAACGGCGCGTATTGGAAGCGGTCGAAGATGTTCGATACGATGCTGCCGTTCAAACCGTGGACGGGGACGGCTCGGATGAGGGGGGCAAATACGTCGCCGACGATGCGCGTCTCCACGATGTCCGTGTACACGAACAGGGTGTCGACGCCGCTTCTCAGGTCCACCGGGTGGCTCGCCTCGCACTCGAACAGGTACCCCGGGGGCAGGGAGCCGCCGTCCGCGGGCGACCCGTAACTCGCGATATAGTTCGACTCGAAGCCTAGTATCTGTTTCAGGCGCCCGTCCCGCGGCATGTTAATTTCGACGCCCGGCGATAGAAGCAACGTCATCCGATTAGTGATGGCGCTGTACACTATTCGCACCTTGACCGTGTCGGTGCTCAGTTTCGTCAACGCCTCGTTGATTTTGCGCATCAGCTTTTTGGCGTTGCTGTAAAAGCCGTGCGGAATGTTGGCTTGCCGGGCAATTTTTCCCCCGTCCTCGGTGGTGAAAAAGCCCACCTCCCCCCTCTCGCACGCCACGAAGAAGTAGGAGTCCACCGGCCTCACATTGTACCAGCTATGCGTGTACTGTAGCGACACCAGCCCGCATTCCCACTCCCCCGACAGGTCGACGCGCTGCGGCAGATTCGTCGTGTAGTGCGTCAACGTGTTTTCGGGGTGCGCCTTCATAGACGCGTTGCTCGGCAACGTGACGTAAAAGTCAGACGACGCCATCGCGTCTCATAGACGGACTCGGCAGTAGGTAGCCGAGGCAACTACTCAGCAGCGCCGTCCACAGGTTGGAGTCACCCGTGCCGCGCGTTAGATTGTATATACTGACGACGATCACCGTGTACAGGACGACGATCTGGCACAGGAAGACGATCTCGACCTTAGGGCATTCGTTGCCGCAGAGACGCCAAGGAACGCTCGTGACAGAGGAGGCGTCGACGGCATCGGGCGCACCCACAGAGACGCATGAGACGTCGGCGGGTGTAGCGACAAATGCGCTTGAGTCGACGGCGGTGGGCGGCTTCTGCATTGGCTGCTACTGCTGCTGCTGCTGTCGTCTCGTCCGTACACATCGCGCTACTGCCGTCCGACGCTATGGCGTCGTTCCTTTATCCGTGCACCATAGAGCGAGTTCGTCGACGGGCGAGGGGGCGGCGCGGCCCTCTTCTCCTCTGCAGTCTACTAATACAGCACGGTCCCCTTATAAAAAAAAACGAAAAGCCGTTGCACAGTCCCGCCTCGTGCAGTCGCCAGCACCCCGCGTGGCGCATCCAACGCGTCGTCATCCCTTATAGGTCGCGCAGATAAATCATAGAGCGAGTTCGCCGACGTTGCGGGCGACGTCGATAGCATCGGTCGCAGCGACAACGGTAGCGGCGCCGGCCGTCGGAAGAAAGTCTCCAGCGCTCTGCGTATTCCGTCCAACAACGCGTCGCCATCAGCCCTTATAGTCCACGAGCTCCTTGGCGTCGATCCAGCTATTGAACGAGGCCGGATAGCCGAACCATTTGACGAGCACCTCTTCCCCCTTACCGCGTCGTCGACAACGTCTCTGTAGAACGGCTTCCACCCGATATAGTTTGTCCTTCGCAACGATCACTTTTTGTAGCTCCGGCCCGTAGAAGGTGCCGTCCAGTATCGTGCCGGCGTCGTCCATCAGTCGGTAAACAGGAGGGTCGGTCGGGTGCGAATCTACGACGGTGAAGAGCTCTTCGCTCCAGTTAGCCATGTACCCCTTCTTGAAGACGCCCTTCGCCTTGCTGATGCGTACGCGATCCCTCGCTCGCAGTTTCGGTTTGCTTTTGTTTTTTTGACACCCTCCGCCGCCGTACAGACGCTGCCACACGCTCTCCTGATTCGACGCGTCGACGCTCGCCGGCGTCCTACCGATGCTTCGATGGTAGGTGTTGTTGTACGACCGCACGAAGTCCTGCAACGGCTCCACGAACCTCAGCGTCTGATGCTTCGTGAAGTACCTGCACATGCGCGTCTTCAGCGTACGATTGAATCGCTCCACGACGCTCGCCTTCGTCTCCTCGTTGTGCGTCACGAAATGGTGGACGCCGCGCGCCTTCAAAAGCGTCTGAAGGGGCCTCTTTTCAGAAACTCCGTCCCCTTGTCGGTCTGCAGGACGTGCGGCGGCGATGACAGCAGCCCCTCGAAGGCCGCGACGAGCGCCGGACCGGATTTGCGCTTCAACGCAACGCACCACGCCCGCTTTGAGAAGACGTCGATGACCGTCAATAGGAACGGTATGCCGTCGTTGTGCTTTTTCAGTTTAGCCACGTCGACGAGATCGGCGTGCCACTGCTGGTTTCGACCGCCCACGATAACGCGACGTCGCTTAAATCGGCGCCTAACCGGCTTGTGAAGCGTATAGGCGTCCTGCGCCGCCAGCCACCGCCCGACGACCGGCTTGGGCACAGCGGCCGCCCGGTGCAACGCGTCGACGCCGCCATAACTACCTGCCCGTTTCGGGTCGAAGTAGGCGCGCTTCAGTCGGCCGTCGCGTTGTTGGCGCTCTCGTTGCGCACCACGAGTCCGCCGGGGCACCACCGCCATGGAGCGCGCGGCGCCGACGACGACGACGATACGGCGAACAAGAGGGCGGCGACGATGACCGCCGCAATTACGACGGCGACGACGACGACGAGTACTGATCTTCGGGCGGGGGGCATCCTCTACGGGGGCGCTAAAAGCTGGACCACGGCATACGCTCGACGGACCGAGTGCGCCCCTTTCGCTTCTGCTCGCGCTGTATATACGCCCGACGCTGGGGGTTGCCGACGAATTCCATAGGGACGTTCAGCCGCCTTATATGGTCGCCGAACGCTTCCCAGCCAACCGGCGCGGGGGACCTCTTACGCGTTCGCATGAGATCGTTCACGAGATCTACCATATTGCTTCCGGCGATAGGCGTACCGTCGTACACGAGCTCCGCTCGATCGTTCCAGCGAATCAGCGGGTCTGCTTTCAGTCGCGTCAACAGGAGGCGGGCCTTTTCTTTCAGCACTTTCGGTACGCTCTTCACGACCTCGCTCTCCATCTCCCCCGGTAATTGATCGGACGTAGGCGGCGGCGGCGGCGGCGGCGACTGATCGGACGACGACTCGTTCTTCACTACGGACACGCGCATCGGCTGCTGCGCGCGAGACGCCTCCATGGCGTTGTAACGACTCAGCAGTTGATTGTACGCCGCCACCTTTTCGCCTTCGGATAAATCTGCACGCTCGAGAACGGCTTTCATATCGCTGTCCAGGCTACTCATCACACGCGACGTGGTCGTGGTCGGTTGCGATAGTAACGGAAGTAGACGCTCCACCAACCGGGGGTCTACCAGCGCCATCTTCTTTGCGTGATGCATCAACCGAAAGCCTGCCTGAGGAGGGGCAGAAAGGTGCTCGCCAACGGCGCCAGCAGCGCCGTCAGAAATGCGCCCGAACCCGTCTGCAGGACGGCCCTCTTCCGTTTGATGTCTACTTTTTTCGACGCTAACTTGCGCAAATTGTTCCTGTACTTTATCAGCACTTTTCGGTTGTTAGGCGTCAATTTCACGTTCCCTCGCAGAATGTTATACGCGCAGTCGGCCAGACTGCAGATGAGGTCGGCGTCCGCGTGAGTGATTAACGCCTTTCTCAGATTCGTATTCCCCTGGTAGCGACGCAACAGCTGCAGGGCAAGGATGTGCCTCTTCACGCGCTCTGTCATCCTGTCGAATGACGGCGGCCGCGGCGCGCCCCGCCTTTTTTATAGTCTCGTCGGCACATAGACGTACTGAATGGGGTCGTCGGGGAAAATTTCCGTACGCAGGCGCATAGTTTCCGGCGTTTCCTGTTTCAGATCGACCAGGAGGTAACCGTAGGCGGCCGACGTGGCATCTTTGTACGCCTCCACCATGTAGTTGATACTACCCGGGTACATCTGCTTCGCCAGGTGACCTACTTGTCCAGCGTCTCGGGGACTCTTGAAGAGGACCATATACTGCGCGTTTAAACTGATTGTGCGATTTTCTTTCCCTTTCGGAAAGAGATTCTGCAAAAGCTGTACGACGGACGCGTTGCAGTGGTGACTTTTTTTAGTAAACAAAGTCGTGACGCTACTATTGGTCTCCGACGTAAGGTCATCGAGTACTACAAGCGTCCTCGTTTTGGCGTCCAGAAGCGACGGATCCGGCAAACCGTCTACAAATTCTACGCCGGCCATAGAGTCGTAAGCGGTCTGCCACTGGCCGTAACACCACAGAATTTTCTCCGGTGGCGGCGAAATCATACACGAAGCAAACTTTAACAGGCGTACAACGAAAGTAGTCTTCCCGCACCCCGTAGGGCCGGACACTATACACGTAAAAGGGTGCTTCCACTTTCCGTCCATAACAACATCTGGTGCGCCGACAACGTCACGATCGCCTATATGCACCACCATCGACGCTTTTCAGTCACTAGGGGAACATGCTTTTCTTTTTTAGTCACTAGATGTCAGCACATCGTTATAAAGCGCACGCGACACCGCATAACCATTACATAATCTTTTAGCTATTGCTAGTGCTACCCTCTAGTGAATGATTAGTCACTAGAGGTCGACATTAGTTACTAGAGGGCGCCACCCTCTTTCTAAGGAAACCCTTCAATCACTTTTGACGTTTACTCTCATCTCTAGTGCTAAAAAACCTTAGAAATTCTACTTATAAAAAACGCAAGCGCCACCCTCTTTCTAAGGAAACCCATCAATCACTTTGACGTTTACTCTCCTCCCTAGTGCTAAATCTCATCTCTAGTGCTAAAAAAAGTAGGATTAATTAATTACCCTACTTTTTACCTAATTAGTACCTGATTAGTCACTAGAGGTCGACAATCACCCGCTAAAAAACGTATGAATTCTAGTTATAAAAAACGCAAAAGCCATTTATTTCCCTTATTAGTTACTAGAGGGCGCCACTCTCTTTCTAAGGAAACCCATCAATCACTTTTGACGTTTACTCTCATCTCTAGTGCTAAAAAACGTAGGAATTCTACTTATAAAAAACGCAAAAGCCTTTGATCTGGGGTCATGACCGGTGTTGGAAGAACCGGTATCACTACTCACATACACACACGTACGTACATATATATATACACACATACAAACTGACATATACATATATACACATACATACATGCATACATACACACATGCAAACACGCATGCATACACACACACACGCATGCATGCATGCTTACATACATACATACTTCCATACGTACAAACATACATACATACATACACACATACATACATGCATTCAAACATACGCACACACACACATACGCATGCATTCACACACACATACATACATACATGCATACGTACATACATACATATATATATACATACATACACACATGCATACACACATACATACACACACAAACATACACATAAACACATACACACACATACAAATACACACACATACATATATACACACATGCATACATACATATACACATATATACACATATATTCACGTACATACATACATTCATACATACACACGCACACATACACACACATACATACACACATACATACACACACACATACATACATACCTACACATATACGTACACACACATACATACATGCATGCACGCACGCACGCACACACTCACACACATACAAACACGTACATACATATATATATATATATACATACATACATACATACATACATACATACATACAAACATACACATACGCAAATACACATGCATACACACATATATACATACATACACACACACACATACGTACATACACATACATACATAACTACACACATACGTACACACACATACATACATACATGCATGCATGCATGCACACACGCACGCACACACACACACACATACATACACATACATATATACACACATACATATATATATACATAAACATACATACATATATACAGACAGACATACAAACATACACACACGCAAACACGCATGCATACACAAATACATACATATATACATACACACACATACATACCTCGATACACATATATACACGTACATACACACACACACATATACATACCACTCACGTGACTACACAAATACACACACTCACACACACACACACACACACACACACACACACACACACATACACATACACACACACACACATGCCATTTATCTCTTCCACACGTCCATGTGTTTTTCCCATGGGTCTGTCCTCGGTAATTGTCGTCTGTTTTCTGCTAAGCCGCGCTCACGCATTGCCAGCTGTTACATGTCATGAGACCCTTTGCTGATATAACTTGTACTTTACAACTTTCTATACAATGTGTCTGCATATCAATAATACTATGATGTCATCAGTCACTACACTAAATCTACGTTTGGAATAAGACGGATTTGATATGCTACAGGTAAGTTATTACAATATTTTTGTGGTATATTGTCAACATAAAATTGGTGAGTCACGTCTGCTTATTAATGAGATGATGTAGCGTCATGCATCGTAATGTGCATTGATGTAGGAGGAAGACAACAGACCTCAGGGCTTCGACCGGGGTCTTCAGCCAGAGAGAATCGTCAGA